>JBDJHY010000007.1:3263427-3274593 GCA_039654485.1 Withania somnifera
AGAAAACTCAAAATTCCTTTTTTTCTATAGCCATAGCATACGAGCCCTTCCCCATACCTTCTTTCGAGTAATCCTTCAGAAACAGTCTCTCTACCTCTCCACAATTAGCGATAAGGTTGCGTCCACACCAACTTCCCCACACCCCACAGGTAGGATTACACGGGATGCTGGTGGTGGTGGTGGTGGTAGTGGTATACAGCCCACCTTACTCAACAAATTACACCGGAAACCTCCTACCCCACATATATGCCAAGAACTGGTGATGCAGATAATGCGGTATCTATTGGAATTGGAGCAAATTCAAATACATTCACCAAGTCAAAGCAAGTGATTGAAAAATCTGACGTCCCGACTAGACAAGAGTTTCTTCAATTTGGTCAACACAAATTGGAAAACCCCACATGATTCTAACAACTAACAAAATTCTTAGGAATTAACCAATAAACTCTGGAAACGTATGCACCTTACAATTAAACTCCCAAGAAAAAACCGAGAATACAACCACCACAGTGGACGGGCCACCTTATACCTGCTACCTCACAGATATCAATCAAGTAGCTCTGTCCCCAAAGCTTAGACAGATTAAAACATTAATCATTCTAACAACTTACAATATTCTTAACAATTAACCAAATAATTTCAAAGATTATAACCCTTAACTTAAATACCATAGATCTATACAAACAACCACTAAACACAAAAATTAGAGATAGTATCAAAAACCAATTACCAGGAATATCCCATGGTTCAACTTTATAAATATCAATCTCAGAAATAGGATCAGATTTAAAAGGTTTTCCATATATTTTACGACGTAGATAATATCGAACCAATTCTTCATCCGTCGGGTGAAATCTAAACCCCGGTGCCAAAGATTTTGACAACCCTCTTGATTCCATTCAAAATTTAACAAAAAGAAAAAAGAAATTATCACAGAAAAATATTAATTGGTGGAGTAATGGTAGACTAGAAATTGGGGGTCAAAGAGGGATTTAGGGTTTAATGGAGACATTTTTTTATTAAATGAGGATTTGATGACTTTATTATAGTATAATGGAATCAATAGGTGACGTAAATAGATTTGGTTGCCCCTTTGACAAGTTTTCAAGGAAGTTTTTCTTTTTTTCATAATTTAACTTGGAGTAGTAGTAATAGTAATAAGGAGATTTTATTGGATATTGGTATATTTTGAGTTTGACTTAAATAAAACTTCTAGAGAAAGAATTAAATAGATGTGTAAAAATAAAATGAGAAGGAAAGGATATAATAATCATCTTACATAATTTTTTTTGAGCAATTTGTTATACTTTTATATTTACCATTTTTTACTAAATTATTAAAAATAAAATATAATCATTAATTATATATGTATGTTAGTCCTGCTTGGGAGGGTAAATTGGTAATATAGTAACTTATATTTTTATTAATTTAATTTAAAATAAAACATTAATAAGAAATTTTATTTTATTAAAATATTTTAAATAAATCAATGATTGGGAAGTCTTGGATAATGAACCAAGTCAGCCATATTTTTCCATATTATTTTTATTCACGAAGTTCTTTATCTATCTTTACTTAGTAGCTTGGTGCACCGTCATTAGTCCCGTGCATGTTTTCCTTACCATTGCCGTATACAACCCAACTTGTTTGTATCTCTTCCTTTCTCCACAAATAAAGGGTAAGATTTGCATCACAAAAATCGTTATGATTGAACTCATCTAAAAATTTAAATAATTATAAAATTAAATTATTTTTTTGTTATTTGGGAGGTTGTTGTCGTGAGATATGAACTATGAAGTAGGGACATCTGACATGCTTTAATATTAAGTTTATATTATAAATATTTAATTTTTAAATGAGATGATTATATAATTTGACATGCTAAAATTTATGCATTTTAGTAAGACTATATTTAATTACACCATTTTATGATGGTTATGAATATATATTGTAGCTTACAACAAATTGCAGAATAAACTACTTAAAACGTGCATAACAGTTTGCTTAATTTTGCTAATAAACATTGGAAAATCTTTTTTAAGTAAAATAGTTTTACAAATTAGAACACTCTTAGATCATACACTGAAACTAGGAGCGAATAAAAATGAATTGTAAATTAAATTAAATTAATATATCGAGTTAAATCAAATTAATATACAGCCACCTCCGTTATTACTATCACCTCTGTGGTCATCCTTGCTACCAACCAACTCCACCATCATAATTAATACCACCATTTAAAAATAATATCTTAATCATTTAAATTCAAATATCTTCACGTAAATACAAATAATTGGATATTATGGCCATTTTGATTAGTGAACAATACCATAATTAATATTGATGGATGATAATGCCGAGATTAAATAAGTTTTCTGTTTAGAAATATATATTTGGTTCATTTGACTGGAAAAATTACACTCTATATATAATCCCTGAAAATCTTAAATTGCAAAAAATGGTAAACAATTTCAAATTCTTACAAAATATGACTCAATAAATAATTAGTCTTATTAAATAGTTCAAACAAGCTTAATGCTTTAATTTTACTTTTTTAAATTATATAGTAATCTATTTAATTATATATATATATTATATAATATTTAAATAATGTATATGTGTAAAAAATGAAGACGGAGAAGAAAATCATCGAAAATAGAAAGGGAAACAACAAATATAGTCCACTTACAAAAAAATAATTACATTTACATAGCCCAAAAATAAAATTACACCTGCATAACCTACTTTTTTGCTTGGTATACACATTTATACAACTTATTTATTATACACAAATTTATAAATTTATATAAAAGTATAACATATGTGTTTATACACACTATTAAATTGTTATACAAAATTTTACATACTCATACAAAATAATTTAACAATATTATCTACCTTATACGTAATTATGCAATATATAGGCATTAAACAAATGCAAAGCCAATAAAACAAAGAGAGAGAAAAAGGTCAACAAGGAGAAGATGCTACAGCTGATGTTTCAAAGGGGGACAATGACTTTCATGAAAAAGCATTAACATCCACTTGCTACACAAGATAATTTTACTTTGTTTGTTGAATCTCATTCAAATTATCCTTGTTAATACTAACGCTTAGTAAGCTTCTTGAATTCATGAATATGATTATTGATTGGCTAGAAATGTCATGCAGGTAAAATGATTTATACAGGAGTAACATTTTTGAAAAATTTTGAAGAAAAAAATTATTGTTTTTTATTGATCATGTTTATCCATTCAAGCTAATATAGGTTTCTCTATCTCATTCAATGCAAATTTTAAATATGAATTTCTCTAATCTTTTGATAAATAATTCATTTGAAATAAATAACTTTTGCGGCACGTCGAATTTTTGAATTGAGAGTTGAAGCTAATAGCTGCAAGTGGAGGAGGAAGAAGGAAAGCAATGAAGAAAGAAGAAGGAAGAGAAAGGAAAGAAGCCACTAATGGCTGAAAATGAAAGAAGAAAATTAACGTAAAGGGAAGAAAATGAACTAAAGAAGAAGAATTGAAGAAGAAAAAGAAGCAGCAGGCACATCAAGGGAAGATCTTGGCCAAAAAACTTTAAAAAAAATTACATTTGGCTATATTTTATAAAAAAATTGGATCAAACAGTCATAAAGGGATATTTTCTCAATACAAAATATTTTATATATATAATACCGTATTCAAAAATATTTAAAAAAAAAATTACTTTACACAAACAAAGGCTATAAAATACAAAATAAATTTTGGACCATTGATATTTTGCAAAATATATCTGTTATTGATATTTTATAAAGTCTTTTCAAAAACAGATATACAATATAAAATATGTGTTTGGTTTAAACTAGATAAAGAATTTTGGTATTTAATAATGAAATTTCACTTATTGTTGTTATTATTATTACTTTTATTTTGTATAAAATACGAATAGATACACATAAAACATATTAATTATTTAATCTTGTGGGATCATCACACCATACCATACCCATTGTTTAGTGGTAAGAGAATATAAGCACTATATATGTGAATCACACACGTAGATAAAAACTTACATTCGAGTGAAGATGTACAACGTAGATTCATATCTCTAAATTGTCGTACGGTACACGAAATAAATATATTAATAATTTCAAATTAAATTTATTTTATATTTGACATGAGATATTAAATAATTTTAAAACCACCATATTTAATAAATAATGAGATTACTATCCCAAATAAAATAATCTCATAAATTGAGATATTCTTACTTATCCCATTCTCATGTACCCCAAGAACTGCTTTAAACCATGCACTACTTATTGACCTTTCAAGAATGTCTTTGTTATCCAAAAAATTAGTGCATTATCAACTCACCAAATATGTGTAATCTCTTTAAGAATATATACTGAATAATTAGACCTTACCCTTTCGTACGTTGGTATAAATTAAACATAATTCATGTTCAAATTTATCAACTTTGAATACCGTCGTCATATACTCTTTTTACCTTCAACCAAAAGAGATGCAACTTTAAACTCTAATCAAGAAGAATACTACCACACCGAAAGATTGCATCTTGTTCATCATGTTGTCCTCCACAACAATCTCAAAAATGTAAACACAGCTAACGCCAGAGATTGCAATCGAAGATGCTTTATCTTTATTTAAACAGCTCAAAAAGACAACATTATGTTGGCAGCTAATTGTGCATAGGTACAGGTTTATAGCAAAACTACGTAAATAGAGTTATTACATAGCCAGCCATTTTTTCTCTTACTAAAGACAGCTTCAAGAATGGAGGACTCCGAAAAAAGGGGCCTTCCGCCGACTACTACAAAACTAGACTTACATGGACATGTTACTAGCTAACCTCCTCGGACGAGTCTCCTCAAGTCCTCGTTCTCCTTGTTCAAGAGATCGATGCGCGATTGAAGAATGTTGATCATAGCTTGAGCTCTCATCACTTCAATCTTTGCCGTCTCCCTCTCCATGGAGACAGTAAGTATCTGATTCTCTAAATTGCTAATGAACTTCAAGTAACCTGGAGGAACAGATTTTTCAAGATTGGAAGAGTCAAAAGTAGGGGGGTTAGAAGGCTGGGTTTCTTTTGGTTCAAGGGGTTCTAACAAGGGGAATGTTAAGAGAGTAGGGTTGTGATTTGTCGTCATCATCGTTGTTGGTGGATCCTGTTGGCTAGTGGTTGAGTCTTCTGAACCATTTGCATGGCTAGAGCTAGGATCATCATGCTTAGATCTTTTGCTTTGAGCTAAAGAGAGGGGTTCGAGTTCTTCAGACCTTTCCCTCTTGCATACAACCGCCGTAAGAGCTCTGGGATCAAGCAGGTTCTCACTTTGGCAAGGAGCCTTCCCTAGCGCATCATGCTTTGGACATCCAATGGTTAGCTGCAAGGGAAGAATTAACATGAACATCTAAAAGCATACCCAAGCATCTACAGGAAGGCCTAATATTATGCATGACATAACAAACTAACAACGTGCTTACAAACATGGTATGTTTTGAGAAGATCACCCAAAAGGAAAGGAAGAAAAAACAAACGAATACAAGCAGTACTCTATAATCTTACATGAAATTTTACTTGCAAAAGAGCCTTAAAAGACAAATTACCAAGAAAACAAACCAAAATGTTAATGAGCATTGCTATGAGACTTTGTAAACGAAGACACGATGATCTAATTCCAAACTACAGTTCCAACTTCACAAGCTTTCACTAGTCGCCATGAAAACTATTCCACTTCTAGTAAGCTATGCATCAATTTCATATATCATCAGCACCAATTACCAGCAAATGACAGGAAAATTTTCTTGAATGGAAATTTAAGACAGACATATCACATAAACAGGAACTCCAAACTCTTTTTGTTTATCTAGAACACACTTTTATTGTTCGTTTCTTGAGCTTTAGGTATGTAATGTCAATTAACACAAGCTCTAAGAGGACAATAACCAACACCAACCCCAATAATAAAGCATCATTCCATCCACAACTACAATCATCACCAAGCAAACTCTCACCCAACCATATTAACAACCAAATGCATCACAGTTAAGTTGATCTCCAGGGGGGTTTGTCATGGATGTCCAGATAAAATACTTGAGAATGAAAATATAAATAATTTATGCCAATGATTGATCAATTCAAAAGATAATGGAACATGAATGTAATTAGAGGGCTCGTTATTCGTCTAGCCACGGTAGTGAAGTATCAAAAAAAAATGAATGAGGTCATTAACATTGGCGCTGTCTTTCCAACGTCCCCCATATGATAATCTGGAAGTGGAATAGCTACCTATGGGAGCTCCAAACGAGCACCACAGGTTAATTCCGTGGCTACCCCTACCGAAATCATTATATGGGGGTCAAAGAGTATGAAATAATTCAAGCCCTTGATGGATATACTCTGATTCTTCAATACTCTAGCTACTTCCTTCCCCTTTTCCTCTTGTAATGCACATCATAGCACACTACAATCTCATTCAGATGAAAAGTAGCAATTGATATCACGTCACTTAGAAACTAGAATGATTGTAAACACTCGACCAATATATGGGATCACCATACTTTCAAATGAAGCACAAATCGGAACTTCAAATAATCTGGTAAGAGGAATGTATCTACTAGGATTTTTTCTCCTAACAAGAGGGGAGAAAAGAAAACAAAAAGCATATGCGTGCACATTGTACATCTCAATAAATAATCTATTATCTTGTTATTCCAGTGAAGCGTGATACACTTTCGTGACTCAATTGATAGATCTAATGTACTTGCCAAAAGGCAGGT
Organism: Withania somnifera; assembly: GCA_039654485.1. NCBI lineage: Eukaryota > Viridiplantae > Streptophyta > Magnoliopsida > Solanales > Solanaceae > Withania > Withania somnifera. The sequence goes on from JBDJHY010000007.1 coordinate 3,270,213, forward strand.
AAACCTGCTGCTTACCTTTCATGGGGTAGGATATAGAAAACTAGAAGTTGCTAGCTCTACTCGGCAAGTGGCCATATTATTAACTATGTTACAACTCACCTGCCTGTGACAAAATAATCTGGAGAAATTGTGATCGTCACATAATCTGAAAGAGGAGATTGACCTATATGATATGAACAACAAAATGATAAATTAATCCATCTAATTCTGGACTACTATACCATAGCCACCACAAGTCATCTATCTGTCTTGTTTTTCAAACAATTCCTTTTTGCCCCCAGCTCAAGGACATGCAACTTCAAAAGTCTTCATCTAGATCTGGTGTCTATCTTAATACATGAAATGGGCAGGCCAGTAGATTGCTCCCTAATTCCTAGAAACTGGAGCAGACCTAAGGACAACCTTACTTGGAGAAGAAGACGCGAAGAGACTGAATATTATTCCCTTCCTAGTAAGTCAAGGACATATCTAGGATCTCTATACCAATGAGATGTTCCCCAATAGACAATTATGTGGAGCCCATCCAATGGATACAAAGGACAGACAACCACTCTGCAAGTTGTGCCTCTCACCGGACAAAAGCGCGCTAAAATGAAACATCAGCAACGCCGGCTTTCTTTACGCTCTACTTGGGGATACAAAAAACTACTCACTTTGTTTCATTTTATGTGGTTCAAGTTGACTCCGCACACAATAAAGGAAGGTTCTATAAGGGGTATATTTTACCAAACTAACCTTATTGAATAATGCCTTGAATATCTAAAGTTGACCATAAATACTTCATGTAGTTATTTAGAGGGTGTTTGGCTTAGAACCAACTTTTTAAGTAGTTTTTATCTTTTAAGAGTGTTTCGATATTTTAAAACCAACTTAAAAAAAGTCTAATTGGCTTTTAAAAAGTTAAAAATAGATACCCTTACTTTTCATTTTTTAACTTAAAAGTTATTGACGTTCGACTTTTGAAAAACTACTTAAAAGCTTCTTTTTTTAAGTAAAGCCAAACGGGCTCTTAATACTAAGGGGTCGTTCCGTTGGAAACAAGTTATTCCGGAATTAATTAACCTGAAATTACCTATCCCGGAGTAATCCCATTCTCAATGTGGGATAAAAATTAACACTACAATCGCGGGAAAACTAATCAGGGAATGAGTTATCCGCTTTTTTTATCCCAACCAAACATGGAATGAACTCATCCTAAAATTAATCCTCGCATATTAGTTATTCCTTATCTCTTGTACCAAACGAACCCTAAGGGTAGAATGAGAAAATTAACAAAACTCTCTTGATTTTGTCAAAATTGACAAGTAAAAAGCAAAATCTATTTTCAATATAGGGGCCTAGCAAAATGAAATAAAGGAAGCAAGACACAAACTTCACATAATTTAATGGAAAAATTACCACGTTCCAAGAGAAACTGTTGTTCCTGAAGAACGGTAATTCAAAGAGAATCAAAGACGACAAACTAAAAGAACAACAAACATTCTTGCAATTAAAAACAATACATCGACATGTAACGACAATCACATTCATTTTCTTGTAATAGTAAGTTGGATATATCCACAATAATACCAGTGGCAGAAAGTGCAGAAATTGCATTGTCCGCATTCATAATTTCCTGTATAGTTAGTTGTATTTATCCTCGTCAATAGCAACAGCATAAAGAGCGACAATAGGCAATCTTTGCATTAAATGCAACAATTCAGGCATATTGAAGAGATCATGAGAATATGAACCTGGTCAAGGTCATTTGCCTCAACTCGTGTGTCATCACCATTGACCACGTCATCCTCTGCCTCTTCTCCGGGAACCAGGAGAGCTGTGTCGTCATCCCATTCTTCCTCAATAAATGGCGCATATCTGTCACCGTTAGGAGGTCCTAATCCACTTTTTTGGAAGATTCTACAAAGTACAAAAGCATCCTTTTTTCCATGGAAACAAAATAAAACATATTAATACATAGCTTCAATGAAAAATTAGGTTTACAACTGATGCGTCTTTCGAAATTCAAATTTGCACCTGTGCAACTCCAGCTCTTTCCAATTCTTCATCCGCGAGTCTATACTCATGCATTACCCAATTAGTTCTCTTACCATCGGGAGCTCGACCACTATGGAAAACAAGTGTTTTCTTCATTCCGATAGTCTGAGACTTGTGGCGAACAGGACGATCCTTCCCAGTAGCTTTCCAATAACCTTTGCCAGTGGCTCGATTAAGTCGTGATCCGTTCCCATACTTCCTGTCAACGGGGCTGAAGAAGTACCACTCTAGATCTCTAGTTTTCAGGGATGAATATTCTGTACAAGAAAGACCAAAAGTTAATTCATCAAAACTAATGGCAACCAACTTCAAGAGAAGAAAGTGTATATGACACGAGAAATTTACAACACATCCAAACAAAAACAGCAAAGCGGTTACAACAACCGACAAAGAAGAAATGCAATTCTTATGCAGCAGCATTGCAACTTTTTTAGGACACCAATCAAAAAGTCAGAAATGCACAAACCTTCCCAGAGACTAAGAGCACTAGACTGCTTCACTAATTAAAATATTTTTTCCCTTCGGGTTTTGCATGAACATTTGGAATTATATATGATGTTTTCACACTGATAACATTATAAAACTTGTCCATACATAAAGCTTATTACAGTGTAAAAAAGCCTATAACTATGCGTCAACAGTTCCTTCTCCAACCCTTCGGTCTTTAAAACAAGAGGACAAGGAAAGATTTGTATCCATCTACTAAAAATTCAATCTTTATGGTAAACTAACCTTAAAGATACATTTTTTTACTTTCCAAGTAAAGAATTCTTCAAAACTCTGACATCCATCTTTTTGCATACAATTGAAATTAACTCACCTCTCAAACATCACAGAGAGAAAAACACACAGATATGTGATAGAATGTAGTAATCTATATAAAACTAAGCAACTCTTTTAAAATCCACCAAATCTAAACACATATAACATAGCTTAAAAATGAAACAAAGACATCACATGCATAGCTGCAGATATATCAGAAAATCAGAACTATTACAACTTCGAAAAGAAATGAAAATTCATATCAATTCTAAGAAAATTCTCGAAATGTTAAAATTCACAAAAAAGAAGACCTGCAAGCTCCCAAGGCTCAGACTTGTAAACATCAATTTCAGAAACAGCCTGAAACCTAAATGGTTTCCCACAAGCCTTCCTCCTCAGATAGTACCTCACCAACTCCTCATCTGTTGGATGAAACCTGAAACCCGGTGCTAAGGACGTCGGAGGTGGCGCGACCGCCTTCTTTGGGGCAACTACCAGCCCCACAACTGAGGCCGGAACTATAGGAAGTGCTCCTTCTTGCTCCATTTCTGGCCTAAAAAACAAGGGGGAAAAATCACAAGTGATAATCAGGAATTCTGTTCAAGAAACACATCAACATAAACAACATTAACAGAAAACACAACAAGAATAAACAAACCCACTCAAAAATAGGAAAGAAAAATAATCAGGAAAACACCAAAAAAAATGATAATCAAGATTCTGTTTAAGTAAACAATCAACATTAACATAAACCACACCAAGAACAAGGAAACTCACTCAAAAATCAAGAAACGAAAAAAAGAAGATAATTACTGATAGAGGGGAAAAAATCAAGAAACTGATAATCAGTATTTCTGTTCAAGAAACATAAACAACATTAACAGAAACCAGACAAAGAAATTCACTCAAAAATAAAAACAATCACTGATAGAGTTAAAAGTGAAAAAAATCAACAAATATCAGGATTCTGTTCAAGAAACCCATACATAAACAACATGAACAGAAACCAAAACAAGGAGAAGAAAGAAACTCACCAGAAAATGAGAATCAAGGGGTTCTATTCAAGAAACCCACAACAGAAACAACAGATACATACAGAAAAAAAAGAGATGTATTAATAATCAAAGGAGAAGAAGTTGAGGGGGCAAAAGGGAAGTGTTAGGTTTGAAAGATTAGAAGTGAAGCAAAGCTTAAAAAGAGAAGATGGGGAAGGTGTGTGATGAAAGTGGTAGTGGGGGTGTGGGGTGATGATAACTTGGATAATAGTGAAAAAATTTGTTTTGGAGAGTGCTAAGAAGTGGCTATTGCCCATGGGTTAAGCAAGAGGGGAAGATAGGAATGGATGCTTGCTTGACACGGAAATCGAAAATCCAAGAAAAAGCCATTCAAAGAGGGAGAGAGAAAGGAAGGGGGGGCGTGGGGGAGAGGGAGCGGGGGGCTGGGGGTGCTAAACACAAAAAAGCAAAGATTAATGACTTATAGGTAACTTATTGTGTTACCAGATGCTTAGCTGTTTTGTTTTGTTTTCTTTTCTTTCTTCTTCTTTTTTTTTTCTTTTTTTTTTTTTAAAAAAAAAATTAGT
>JBDJHY010000007.1:3280479-3293547 GCA_039654485.1 Withania somnifera
AATAAAGTAAATATTACGTGGTTACAATTAAACAGAGCTTTTATATGAACTTTTATTTATTTACAAGTCTTACAGAGATACACATATACATGTCATTAAAATGATAGAACTTAAAACTATTTACATTATCGGGGGCTCGTCACCTATTTGGTGATCCATTTTTCCTTCAGGAAAAAAGAAATCAGCTACATCAAGTTGCATGGGTTCACTATTATCTTCGGTGATAAAATTTGCCTCCACTTTATTTTTCTCTCTTTTCATGGATGCTTGATATAACTGGACCAAACGCTTCGACGCACGATAGGTGTGTGACCAGTGTCCTTTTCCTCCACACATGTGGCACAAATTCTTTGAATTTTTCTTGGGTACTGTATCATACCTCTCATCCCTCTTTTTGGGTCATTGGTCATTATTTAGTGCAAGACGACCACCACAACCATCATTTCTTCTTCAACCATGGCCATGACCATGTCTGAGGCAACGATATCTTCCACGCTGTTGAAAGTTTGCCTCATTCACTTCAGGGAATGGAGCAAATCTAGCGGGTCGATTTTCATGGTTTTTCATTAGTAGGTCGTTATACTGTTCAGCAACCAGAAGGTGTGAGATTAATTCAAAATATTTTGTGAAGCCATACCAGCATTGCTGCTGCAGGAGCATATTTGAGGCCGTAAAAGTGGAGTAAGTCTTCTCAAGTATATCATGATCAGTGATGTTTTCCCCGCATAATTTTAATTGTGAAATAATTCTAAACATGGCAGAATTCTATTCAGTTATAGTTTTAAAATCTTATAATCGTAGATTCAGCCACTCATGAAGAGCCTGTGGAAGAAAAACCAACTTCAGGTGGTCGTATCTATCTTTTAAATTATCTTTTACCGTGAGATATTCTATTTTCAAACCCTCATCAAGGTGGTGGCGGAGAAATATCATCGGCTTAGCCCAATCTTGGACCAACGCCTGATTTCCATTTTTAATGGTGTCTTCCAGACCCATCGCATCTAAATGCAGCTCGGCATCTAGTGCCCACGACATGTAGCCTTTGCCCGATATATCGAGGGCAACAAATTCAAGTTTATTGATATTAGACATTATAATAAAATATTATCGTCTTTTATACCTTTTATAATATTTGCTTAAACCGGCAGAGTCTCGTGCTGATAATGTGTTGAATAATATAAAAGATTCACAATGCTAATAATGAAAATTGCTAAATGTGGAAATTGCTAAAAGTGGAAATTTAGGGGTTTTTTTTCAACTCATTTTCTTAACAATTTAAAGGCTATTTATAGCCAACACTAGTGGTCACATAGTTATTCTTACATTGTAATAGTCATCTTATAGGTGACATGACATCACCTTTCTTTGCATAGTTACAAAGTAACTCTAAATGCAATGATACATGGATATTCATACTTATCCATAATAAATCAAAATATTTGATTTTTTTATGTGATTTTTCCTATCATTTTCCCTTTACATGGATTCTTTTTCTAACAAAAAGTTGTGTAAGGAACGGCTTATTAGCATTCGAACATAAAAGTTATTTAACTTCATAAATATTAGTAAACTTAATGAATGGCTATGCTAAAAAGTTCGCCTCATTTGGCCATGTATATTTTCACCCCTTTTTGGAATATTTATAAAAAAAAAAAAAAAGAAACTACAAAATGTGATTTTCACAAGTTTTACTTCAATTCACTTTACAAAAATTCAACATCATTCAATTTATATTCTTGTTTAAACATAACTGCACCTTTTAAAAATATTAATTTCTACCTTTTTCCAAATACTATTCTAAGAATATCAGAATTTTTATATTCAAGCACCTAGAAAAAAGAAAGTTCTTTAGGCTAGCAATCTTCAAGAAAAAATAAGAAACAGAAGGGAAAAGTATTAAAATTATTCAGAATTAAAAAGAAAATATTATATAGCAACAATCTTTTTATAGGTGAAATTTTTGAAGCAACTTATTGTGCAACACAGTAGAATCATTACCCACCTAGATAAAGTTGATTGATTGTATATGATTTGCATGGCAAGTTATTAAAATGTATACAAGAAAATAATCATTTTAACTACTTGTTCTATTTCTTTTTTATTTTTGTGGTTGAGAGACTGTCTTTCATTAATAAATACTCCACCATTTATGTATACAGGCTTTCACTAGGACAATCTTTTTTTCTTCTGAAGGAATGACATGTTTTGTCAATTTTGACAAGTTATGCTAAATCTTAAAAAGTTAACCAAGTGCTATTCAACAAACAGAAAAGGGGAAAAATAATTATTTACCAGAAGAAGACAATCCAACTAAAAATTAGAAAATGTAAATGGTTTAGAGGGCCAATTCAGTTCAAAATCATGTGAGAAATACGGCCACCTTTGTTGTTTCACACTGTCAAAATAACCAACCATAATTAATGGTGCACATTTAATAAAAGGTGAGTAATTTTTATTTGTTTTTATTTGTGTTAAGGAGTAGGAAATTATATATACACTCATAATACCTAATATCTAACTTCTATATATAACATAATTTTCTGGTGAAAAATATATGTCTGATCATCCTTCGAGATAAGTGGCTCCGCCTAGGTATATAGTCCATTTTTAGTCAGCTGGCACGATGATTCATTTCTAATATTTTTTTCTACTTTAATTTCCACGTAACATTATATTGAGGAATCTTAAAAGAAGTATAAAAAAATTATAGTTTATGGTTAAGTTGATGGTGTAAGATAATTTTGGCCCCGATAGACCTCATGAATTTGTTTGGTACATTACGTTATATCAAGTTAATAATATAAATATTATATGTACATTTTTATTTTATAAAGTACTTTTTTCCTCTTTTTTTTTTTTAATGTATGATTTGTGTTTATGAAGTATCATTTTTGTCCCACTTTTTCAGAAGCATGATGACCTAGAAGTATGTTAGTCATTCTCATTAACCCTCCTTGTTAGCTAGACCTAAAAGGGTCGCATTCTTGCCTTGAGCTTCGTGTATTAGGCACGAAGCTTACCTGCATGAACAGTGGCTACGAGGTACTAAGGGTGCAACCTAGTTGCGTCCCCCTTGACGCAATCGAGATCACAAGGTTGCTCATGACATTAGGCATTGCAAGGTTTGCTAGGGTGCCATGGGGGTTCGACCAAGGATCATGAGGCACAACTAAAAAGCTGCAAGAAGGTAAGTCATTGGCTTACTTTAGTGAGAAGTTGAAAGGTGTTTCATTGAATTTTCTTATATAGCCTTTCATATTTTCATCTATTTTCAATGGGAAATTTGTTTAACGTATTATATGCTCCTCTGTTTTAGAATCACGCCAGTCTAAAAAGTGTATTAGTTTTTCTCATTTGCTTTTCCTCATCAGTACATTCATTATGGGTGTAACATAAATTTTATTTTTTAAATGTTTCACCTAGATATCTAATATTGTATTAAGATCTTGATTAATTTAAATTTTTATTAGATAAGATCTATTAAAAAAGGAAAGGGTCCATACTAGGATTTTTTTTATATGCGGAACTCAAACCTTAAAAAAAAAAAATAAAAAAAATAAAACTATCGGCCTCACCCCAATCCTCGATTATATAAAATTTATATGTACTATACAAGATTATTAACATAGCTAGTTTTAGGCGCAAAAATCATGAGGGACTAGCAATTATTATCGGGAAAACATTAATTAAAAAGGGGATGTAAAACAAAAAAATATAAACACGTATGATGTGAGATAAAATAATAATGTAAGTTATTGATTAGTGTACTCATTTTTCTTTGTCACTCAAACAATACCTCATTATGTTTTTTAGAAAATATAGAAGTTGAGAGGTTTTTAGATGTTTCTTGACAATTGCATGATCCACATTATTATTATTATTATTTGTCAAAGTGGCTTGAGCAAGAATACATAGCGACCCAGAGATGCATAAGCTGAAATTAAAAAATAAAAGGCATATGTGTATTTTAAAATGTTTGTGGGATAGGAATAAAATAAATGGTACCAAATCCGCAAAATCCTTCTTCTCAAATCATTTTTTTTTCTAATACATTTTCTATTTTATTTTTATTTTAAGATATAATTTTATCTTTATTATATACTTAGTTCATTGATTTATTAATAATTTTTAAATATAATTTTATTAAAAATAATTTTATCTCAAACTTTTAGAATAATAAATATGAGATAAGAGAATAATAAAAGTGATGTCCACTACTCTACCCTTAATCATAAATTTTGAATTCAATCCCAGAATATGAAAGAAAATATTGTTTGAAGCATCCTTTTCAGAATAAACTCTATAATATGTAATTCAAATTGTCGAAACTTCAATACAAACATCAAACACAGAGATAGAAGTTAAGTGTGAGTGTGAATAAAATGTAGGGTTACATAGGGGTGTGTGTGTGAGTGTGAATAATAAAAAAGTAGTAAAGAAGTGCAAGTAAAGCAAACCTGTTGTTGCCCATCCGTTAAGAAACCTCTCTTCTTTGGCCTCGTGTTTGTTCCACTAATTGTTACACATCCCCAACTCCCAAAAATATATTTTTCTTCTCTTCTTGGTGTTTCCATCAAGTAAAGGTATATTACTTCATATTTTGAAAAGGATTTTTCCAGAATGTTAATGATATGTTTAAGACATATACAAGTTTTAAAAATGTTATAAGATACGTAACTCAAGTAATTATATAGATGTATGATTAAACACGCGATATATTGTATAGTCACAATACACTGATGTATCATGAGTTATGTATCGAACTCAAGCAAGCCTTTATAAATATCTTGTCTTAGAAAAACTATATTTCATAATTTTTTCTAGAAATAGTGAAATAAAATATAAATATGATAAGAATATTAAGTTAATTATATAATTTATCCTTGATTTTAATATATAAAGAATTTAACAGAAACTGAATCATATATACAAATATTAACGTAATTAAACTTTTTTTTTACATCATCACTTCACTATTTTATATATTCAAGCTATTAAGTAAAGGTTTAATTATTATTTTTATTATTTATCTCAGATACAAGAAGAGATGAAAAGAAAATAATAATAATTAATAATAAAATATAAGAAGAACAAAAAGATATAGTATTACAGATTGAAGAATAAGCCAATGTACAAAAGAAAATGAAACTAGTACTTTTACATGAAAAAGAAAAATCGTTTATACCGTATTAATCTTCTATATTAATACTCAAGTTTTAATTTTGGCACAAAAATATATATATACACTAATTTGAATATTTTTATTAAGAAAATATAAAATTTAAAAAATTAAACATATAAATTAATTAAAGGTGTTTGATATTTATTAATATATATAAAAAATATAAATATTATAAATTTTCACCAAACCCCTTGATTCTGCCTCTGCCCACCCTGGCCTTCACCCCCCAAAACGCACCATAATTTCATAAATATGGAACAAAGTACAAAACAAGAAAGCTGAAGGAAAATGGGCTTGATTAAATAAACATAATAATATAATAGAAAAATAGAGGTCCTTTAATTAAGTCAATAATAAAGTAAAGAGCATCTTGGATAAGCAACTTTACTTGTCCACGTCTTCTCTTCTTGCTCAAGCAAACAAGCACAGAGAGATTTTTAATATACTAGTTTATTACTTTATTTATTTATTTTTAAAAGTAATATTTTGCCCCTGAAAGTGAAATTTAATTAATTAAAATTAGTGGAGCCACATTAAATAATCACATCACACTGCCACCCCTTTGACTAAGTCCATATATTTTAGGTTGTCATGCCCCTCAAGTAACATCATCCTTAAAATAGAATTTAATATTTTATTTTTATTTTTCATTTGATCATCAGTATATATTATGAAGTTTTAATTAATTTAAATTTCCGTCGTACAAATATAGCCATTTTTTTGGAATTTATATTGTATTATTTTTTTTAATCTCTAATGGTGTGTTTGGTACGAAGAAAAATATTTGTTCATAAAAATATTTTTTTCTTAAATAAGTGATTTTCTTACTTATTTTCTATTGATTATTAAGTAGAAAATATTTTTCCAAGAGTATCTAGATATAATCTAGTCAATACTGATAATACTATATTTGATCACAACTTGAGAACCTAATACACGACATGGATTTAGGGCCATAAGTCGGAAATTAGAGTCAGATCGAGAGTTAGGGTCGGCGTCAAAAGTTGAGAATGAGTCCAACGTAGAGTATCAGGGTCAGGTCCCGAATAGAAAATCGAGATTGACTCCAGGTTAAATGTCGAGGTCGAATCCTAGGTCTGGAGTCGGGAGTCCAGGGCCTTTATTTAAGAGTATCTTAGGTAAGTTTTTGCATGAATTATAACAACTTAATTTTTATCCTTGTTGTTCATTTAATAAAAAAATGTGATTTAAAGTATATTTATTTATGTAGACCTAATTCATTCGTATAAATTAGAGAACTTTTGTTTCCCTCAGAGTATATTGTTTATTATTTTTCTTAAAAATATTATAAGTAATGTGGCATGGTAGAGTATACATGTTGGTCCTTTTAAAAAAGAGTGCTCTCATGGCATACAACATAATTTATTTTGCTTGTTAAAACATAATTTATGAGATATTATGACACAATCGCATTGATTTATATTGCAAAATAGTTGTTTGTTATTTTAATATTGAAGGCATAACTTGCTATGCTTTTTATGAGCTAACTTATGAAATATTAGGATATGAAGGTATAAACTTATGCCAAAGAATATTTGTTATTTTAGTATCATGAAATATTTTTCAACCCACTTGTTTTTTATCACATAAAACATTGAAGAATAAGGGTAAAAAAGACTAAACTCCACAGATTTGAGAGGCAGAATTAATCACTATCTCCAAATAAAGGCATTTATATGAATAGCCCTATCATATCAATCTATTGGGCCCAAATAGTGCTTTTTAAAAAAAAATTATTTATAAACCTTTTACCACTACTATGATGACTACTTTTTGGTCTCAATCTTGCAGATTTAACTGGCAGAGCTTGGAGAAGATGCAACCGGTAGTTTCTGGACTCACTGGAGAAGCCATTGCTCCTGCCGACGATGATTTTGGATTTTTTGGAATCACCATCGTGCATTTTGGCAATGGAGAACCACAAAGAACCTGGTTCTTCAAAACCGAGACAACGAAACGGGTATTTCTTCGAGGAGTTTGTTGTCGTAACTCTTCGAGATAATGTAGATTAACCCGAGAAATCTCAAACCCCATTTTCCTCACGAAGAGTAAGCAAATGGGTCGACGATTCACCATCACCGGAATTTTATTGAAAAATGATGAAGATAGCCGGTTGAAAAATGAATCAGAAAGAAAAATTAGGTTTTTCAATTTTCTGAGATCTTTGAAATTTTGTGAAATTGGTGGGATAAATTAAAACAATGGGCTCTAAGTTGAATTTTGAGTAATTTTAACTTCTTTTTTTTATAGAAATTATCCATTTTAGTCTTTAAATAGATTCATCTTTAATTTTGCCTAAAGCATAACTTCTTTAGAAACATATATTATGTCGGGGCATAACTTGTGAATATTACAATACAAAAATATAAACTTAAGCCAGATTTTTTTTTTTTTTGTTATAAGAGACACAAATTAAAAACCAATATAAAATAATAATAAAAATACAAATAAACGGAAAATTTCACAAAAGGAACTACAAGTTGTGGTTCATGGGTCGAATAATTTATATATTGATTAAAATAATTAAGTTTTTTATTTATGAACATATGCAAGCAAAGACCATGAGTTGAGAAATAGACAGAATTTCAAAATGATTCTCGTTTGTTAGCTGGTTAGAATTATTAAGTTGCTAAATTATAAATTAAATATAGTATTAATTTTATACATAAATATCTTATCTTTTAATCAACTATCAAATATGATATTACAACGAAGACTAAAATATTCAAAGAGTAAATTACGACATTTAAATAAAAACTTCAATTTAATATCACAATATGCAAATAAAAAGTAACAGAAAACTAAAGTAATTAATAGAAAAATAATTATAGTATTCAAATCAAGCTTATAATATTCATTTACAAACTATAATATTCAATTCAAGAATACATTTTTAAAGTGATAGACAATGTAATTAGAATGCTTAATATATGTAGAGAGTGAAATTTAATTACAAAACTATTAAAATGTGTTATGTCACTCCCCGATAAAATGCACCGGGTATAATTCTCTTTTATTTATGGGTGCTTGATGATTCATTATCACATCTTTACATATTTTCTGTCGTGTATTATACGATTTGCATTAGAAAAAAGACTCATATTATCAAATATAATTTAACTATACCTTTTATTTGAGTTTCGATCTAATTATACCCTTTCAGTTATAATTTTGTTCAAATTTACACATTTTCAATTTAATGTAGATCCTATTCGAAATATTTGACCTAACCCGTTGACACAATTTCATCCGCAATGGTTCACGACAGATGGAACAAAATTTTTCTAAGGTTTATAAAAACGTGAAAATCTAACTGATGAAACTCCGAATAAGAGGAAAGGAGAAAATGCGGCTTTGATGTTAGGGAGAGAGGGAAAAGGGAAACGAGAATGGCTGAATTTGAGTAAAAGGTATAGTAGTAAAGATATACTTAACTGGATCAAAATTCAAATGAATGACATATTTAAATTATTGTTAATGATATATGACTATATTTCACTCTTCTTCATTAACATAATAACATATCCGCCTTAATAATTGATTTTCTTAAGCGTTTATTCGCACTTAAAAAAATATTTTTTATTTTTATAAAAATATATTTTTTCACGTACGTACTTAAAAACTTTTTACCATCAATTCAGTATGAGAAAGCCTGTGTGCATGACATTTGTGTTTGGCATCCAACTGTTTGAATCAATCATTGCACTCAAAGATTTCTCCCTACTAATATAACAACGTTTATGATGAATAAATTAGAAAAGATGAAACTATAAAAAGGTTTTAAAATATTTTAAGAATTTAATTTAAAAATATATAATATTATGATATATTATCTATTAACAAGTCTACTCCTACTGTCTCCATAGTCAAATTCATCTTGTCAGGAGAACCATATTAAAATTTGAACTTTTATGTGCTATCTTTTTCTAATTTTGACAGGTCCTAGAGATTTAAATTTTTATTAATATGATAACCTTTTCATATGCTATACAAATCAAGGTACAAGAGAGATGGGTTGTGGTATAGCTATTAATAATCATTGGGATATAATGAAGAAGAAAGACGATAATTTATTTTTATATAAAAAAAAAATGGTATACACGTAAATAACGTCTCGAAAGTAATTGAACCAACTAACATGTTCAAATTAGTAATTATGTAATTAATAACTTACGTGTTCTTCACTTGTGCCTTTTCAACATATCGGCTCTTCACAAACATCCTATCCTTATCTCGATACCCATAATCTATTTTAAACGCAAAGAAATAATTTTTAGCTCAATTTTCATGTATATGATATATGAGAAAATTGAAATAAAAAAATCAAAAGAGATTTGAATTATTATTCTAATTTTAATGAAAATCATTAAATAAAAGAGTCCTAATACTGATCAATTTTGAAAGAAAAAAGTGTGTTTAATTTTTTTATTTTCGTTACATTATTTTTTAAGAAATAAAATATTATTATTCTAATTATAATAAAAATCATAAATATCTGACTTTATTTTATTATATATTTTAGCACTTCTTTTTATCACAAGGAAAAAGAGAATATATCAAGATTAGTTTTTTATATTTTTTCTCTCTTCAAATATTTTAGACTCTTTAATGAAGATTTTAATTAATTTCAAAGATTAAATATTATAATAATAATTATTTGAAAGATTAAATATTATATAATAATAGTAAATGAAAATTTTGTCTATTGTGGAGTCTTTTAATGAAGGGTCAAAAGTCCAATCAACATTTATAAGAATATGTATTTTGCACGCATGTCTTGCATCAATCTATAAAAGTGTATCTCATGTCAATCAATAAAACTATATATAAATAAAATAATTAATTAGTAATAATTGATGTTAAAATAAATATTATATTTATTTATATTATATAAATAAATATTGTATTCATATGTTATTGTCTTACTATTGAATTTAAAAATAAAAATTCTAAATAATTTATCATTTTGTGCATTTGTCTATTTTATCATTATAATTAAATATCAATATTTATTTTCTTACATTTAGATTACTTATAATTAATAGTGATAAATAAAATTATTACTTTATTTATTACAAAAATTAGCAAAATAAAATAATATTAGGAGTCCTGTTCGTAACACTTATAGGAATCTTATTAATATTTATTATTATAGAGAATAAAGATAATAATATAATAATTAGAGGAAAAAGTGAAAAGACTATTTTGTCTATTGAGAAATCTTTTAATGTAGGGCAAAAGTTCAATCAATATTTATAAGGGCCTTCACACTTTTAATATTATATAGATAAAAGAGTCTTACAATATGGTTGAAGAAGATGAGGTACATTATAATAAAAATCTTAAGGTAAAAAATGATTTTGTTCTTGTAATAAGATTAACATTTCAAAAGCTAATATTTTTCCTGACTCTTGTGCAGATAAATTCAACTAAATTTATGAAATATTAATAGTTAGGGATGGTAATAGGGTCGGGCGGGGCAGATGCGAGGAGGTTTGAGCTTAATCCATAAAGTTTTTAACCCGTCCCACCTTGACCTGTATTGCATTTTTATGTGTTTTCAACCCTCACCTCCCTACCCCGCATAAACCTGCTCCGCCCTGCCCTATATTATTTGCTTCACTTTCAAAATTGAGTTACTAGATTCCACATAGTTTTGCTATTAAATTTATTTCATATTTGTAGGTGTATAGCATACATAAATTATTTTCTTAATTTTTGCTCGTTTGTTGTGAGTGTATATACTTTTACCACACATTTAGCTACTTTTATAGGAATTGGGACAATACTACCCCATAATTTGATGCATATGAAGTTTCACAATAAAAGAAATCTTTATTTTACAAATACCTTGAATATAACATAATTTTCAAGTTTTCTTTTTACAATTTAAAAGTACTATTTTTTTAGTATTTGTTTTGTTTGAATCCGCATAAAACCTGCATAGACCAGCAATTCGCCTCGCCCGGCACTAATTTTCTTATAGAATTATTTCGCCCCGCCCCGTCCTGCATATCTTTAAATCCTCACCCACCCTGCATAGTCTAAAAATCACCCCGCCTCATACCCACCCTGTTTCATTGCCATCTCTACCAATAGTTATCTTGCATTAGTATAAGTATGGTCTAAGCTAAAAGGTAATTCCACTGAAAAAGTATATTTTATTACAATTTCAATTTTTTTTAAAATGTGTACACATGCATTAGATGTTTAATTTATTCTGCTTCTCTGTGTGTGTACTTCTAAATATTCTAAATTTTGTTAGTAAGAATTCTAACTTTCTCATTGCTGATGAGTAGGCACTGGAAACTCTTTTTAACCCAACTAGTTTCACAGAATAATTGATATTTTCCACCAGAACAAATATCACAAGTATATTGTCAACCCAACTAATATCATGGGTTGTCTGTACCTCCTACCAGATTAGAGTTCCCGTAAAGCCAATCTACTCTTATGATCTCCTTCCTGAATAATTGTCAATCATCAAATTCACTAGTCTGCAATATTCACCTCGACTCACAAGTATAAAAATATTGTTATATCCACTTTAATGGTAAGATTGAATAAAGTTCATTGTTATATATGGTGGACTAGATAGATATATCAAAGTTTTAGTCCAAATCATGAAGTTGTTGAGCCACATGCTAATGGCTTCGAGTTATTGGCTCGTCTAACCTTGCAATATTCTGGAGTTCCTAATTCAACTGTCATTTGGCGATGGGGTTCTACCTTTCTATCTACTTACTATTCAGAGGAGTAAGTTAAGGAGTTCAGTAGTGTAGAAAGACTTATCCGAACTACTATAACGATCCACACGACCCAATCTTTTACTAAAAGGATTGAGCCCCATCAAATCATGGTTAGCTATTAAAAAATCTGCTAGTACTTTTACCTAAACTGAATATATACTCAAAATTTTATGATTCTAACGCACTTCATAAACTATTGGTTATTGCTAATATACATCACTGATTGGGTCATTAATCTTCTGACTTAGCATTATCATTATATGGGGTAAAAGTTCTTAAGGTATGTATATATTACTGTTACCGAAATCTTATTACATGTATTAGAGCTTATTACAGAAGGCTACAGACAGAAAACTAGAACTGAAACAAAATTTAGAGCTTATTATACTATGATTGTTTTCTTGTTTTATAATCCTAATCAGATAAGAAATATAGTAGCTCAGAGAATACAGATAACAAGAAATCATTAGGTCGGCTGCTGGTTAATGCTTTTTAGAGTTCAACTTTGGTGTTAATGAAAAATGCTAAATTACCAATATATATATATATATATATATATATATCTAAAATTACCAATATTAATCTTAGTTTGGTTCACAATTTCAGTTTAGTCGCAGATTTTTTTAAATCTAGATTAATTATTTTTTTAATAAAATCCCTTATTGCTAATTGGGTTAATTCCAAAACCCTTATACCCTCATTCCTTGCATCGTTGCAAACCTTTTCTGCGTCTTTCCTCTGCAACAATTTCACTCACTAACAGTAAGCTTTTCTATTTTGCGATTTTAGTTATCTTCTTAGCTTCTCTGCTTTTTTTTCTCAAACTTGAGCAATAGATTTTTTCTCAAACCTATTTCACTTAAATTTCTTAGTTTTTTTTTTTAATTCTCACCGCCTAAGCGAGTGGAGCCATCCTTGTGTCTCTTCATGTCCTAGAGCTCTAACGGTATGCATTCTTTATATATTATCCATGGATATTTGATTTTTAGTGTTGCAAACGTGTTAGCATGCCTTGGGTACACTTGGTGTGGCTATTTGTTGTGAATTTTTTTTATCAAAACCCCTGAAAACCCTTAATCGTGTTGGAATTTGATCATTCAACTAATAATGGGGTAT
>JBDJHY010000007.1:3317029-3335621 GCA_039654485.1 Withania somnifera
CCCTGGCAAGGTGTATATTTAAACTTGCTTGTCTTCTTTTTTTTTTTTTTTTTTTTTTCTCAGAGAATGATAGAGTTCTTTGTGATTTTGCAGCAACGGATGCAGTGCATTCTACTAGTTTTGTTTTCGCCAGGAAGTTCAAAATGGCACCAGAAGCAAGAGTGAGTGTTAAGGTGTGTTTGAGAGTGTTTTTAAAATAATATTTTGACAGGTTTCATATTATGGTGGCTATCTTTGTGATTTTGATCATATGAGATGGGAGCTCAAGCAGTGGTGGTGATCAATTAGTGACATGCAAACCAATTTATCTTCTTTCTTTATTTTATTTTATTATGTTTTGTTTTGCCTTTTGTAATCCTTGTTATACATATACTTAGATGTTATCTATTGTTATATTAATAATTAGAATTGGGGTTTATAAAATTAATTGGTTGACCAGATACTACAATATTAACGGTACACACTTCACATAATTACATTCATCTGTCAATGTGATTATGATTTTTTTTTTCTTTCTTTCCCTTAGATTAAAAAAATATGCTTCCTTATATTGTGGGATTGTAGTTCAATCGATTAGATTATCATCTTGTCAATGTGAAAAGCTGTGAATGCGAGTCTTGTCAATCTCTCTTTCTCTCTCTCCATTTTATGCGAGAGAAGGACAATGAGCATAATTTCATTTTCAACAAGAGATCTTTTTTTTAAAAAAAAATAAGTTGATTTCGATGGCACAAATTTTTCAAGTCAAAAAGAGATATATCATGTTTTTTTTTTAATGACATAACAATAAATGTTTACGTCAATAAATAAGAAGAAGCTCGGACGCTAACCTAACACTCACTACAAAATATGAACAACTTTTATTTTAACTCGATATTCACAACAAATCAATATATCTAAAAGAAGTGATTTTCATAAAAACTTCTATCATTTAACCATATATATTTCCACTTTAATTAATTTGTTATAACTAATAAAATTAAATTATTTAGTTTAACAAAAACAAGTATGAATAAATATATTTGTAGTCATATAATACATACTGCATAGAAACACATGAGCCACAACACATCATGGTAAGACATGCAAACAATATAATAAAATCATGACTAGAAGTTGGTTTAGGACTTAGTTGTCACCTTCACTATAAAATTTTATTACTCTGATTATAAAATTGAAAAAACTGAGCTAGCAAAGCTATGGTGACAAGTGGATTTTCAGTTCTGTATGTGAAAATTCCAACTAATGGGCTAAGACTAAGAATTTTAAGAATTTAATATAATGTTTTTAACATTAAAATTATTATATAACAAAAGTTAGAGATTTATATCTATTTATACATTGGAATCATAGTGAATTTTCTAGACATGGATTTGTGCTCCACATTTTAAATTTGGTGAGTTCAGATAGACCCCATCACTAAAGGATAATTGCTACTAGAAATTTACTTAATTTTGCTGAAATTTTTTGACGGAAATTATATATATCTCTCACGACATTGACAAGCCTTTCGATAAAAATCTATTAAAAATCTTGATACCAAATATCACAATAATTATTTTTCATCATGAATTCCAACATTATTTTCCGACAGAGCAAATCCTATTTTATTACCATTTGATATCTTAGATTTTGATAGGAGTATTTGCCGAAAAGTAGTGAACTTCTAGGGTGTGTTTGGTACGAAGGAAAATATTTTTCTCAGAAAATAATTCCCTGAAAAATATTAAAATAAAATAAAATAAGTAAATTTTTTACTTATCTTTTAATGTCTTTTTAGTAAGAAAATATTATTCCAAAAGCATTTATATATTATCTAGTAAAAGACTATGGAGTCAGGGATGAAATGAGAGTGGGGGTGAGGTGGTGGCAGGGGTAGAATGATCTAGGGGTGGGGTGAAGAGGGTTTGGGTGCACGATGAGAAGATAATAAATTTAAAATATCACTTATGCAACTTGTTTTTCCTATTTCCACGAAGGAAGTCATTTTTTTTATTTAAAAAAAAAATTATTTTCTTTATTAAAACATATGACCAATCAAACATGAAAAAATTAAAAAAATATTTCCTGGCAAATGTTTTTAGCCATACCAAACACACCCTTTAGTAGTGTTATATAAATTAGCTGCTATTGATTTATTAATAAAGGAGAATATTCAAGATTGTCTGAAAATGTAATTTTCGTATTTAATTTAAAAAAATCGATTGGTAAACTAAAAAAAAAAGAAAAAAAAAAAAAAAAGAGGGAAGAGGGGGTGGGGGTGCAAATTTAGTTATGTCCACATCTTGAATTACAATTGTCATTTGAGTTCTCTCCCTTCCAATTATCCCACATTTGTCTCTCATTAATTATCCGCGTTTTCTAAACCTACTTATAATCTATCTCTAAATGATGGATTAAATACTAATTAACCTCACTATATATATACATGCAATTTCTAGCGGTGCATTTCCTCGCTCCTTTGACTACTTTTCTCATCCACTACACATATATATTAGTTTAGATTAATCATCAACTCCCCTACCATCAAACTTGCTCTCTGTGTTTTTTTCCTCTTTGTTTCCTTTCTCCCATTCCTCTAGAAAAAAAATTAATTTTTTTTTTTCCATTTCACATAATTTTTTTTATGTTTAGGTAATGTGGAATGGCGTTTGATGGTGGATGAAAGGAGATTATGGAGGCTGTTGAGGAAGTGGTAGGTGGCTCCACTAAGGACCTCTTCCACATCGTTAAGGGAAAAAGAACCAAACGTCTTCGCCTTCAATATCCAAACATCCCTTTCTCCCTCGCAACATCAACCGCATACGTTAAAGATGGCAATAACAACGGTATAGAAAACATCCCCTGCACCAGCAATAACAACAATAATAATGATATCGAAGATGTTGTTTGTAACAACAACAATATTGATAGCGGTATTGGCAATGGGGAAGACATTGCATGTAACAACAACAATAATAATGAAATTCTGTCATCAGTTGTCTCATCTGAAGCATTCATCCACACGTTCACCGAAGAGGAGGAGGAAACCGCCAAGTATCTTGTCCTCTTGTCCAAAGGCCATGAGGATCATCATCCTCGTCCTAGTAGGTTTATTATGGACGTGTCTTCGCCTGATAATAATGTCGGTTTTTTCAATGAGGATTTAAGGTTGTATAAAACGAAATTCAATAGCAAAAGGTACATTGGGACATCCACCAACTTAGTGGATGGTACAAAGGCAGGAATGTACGTATACGAATGCAAGACGTGCAATCGTACATTCCCATCTTTCCAAGCATTAGGTGGACACAGAGCAAGTCACAAGAATCCAAAGACATTGAACACCAAATTTAACAAGAAACAATATTTGGATTTCTCAGACAAAGATGATTATCAACTACACTCAATATCAACAACCACCACCTTGTACAACAAAAACAAGAATAACATCAACAAAAATTCTTCCGACAAGTATTACTCTTCTTCTCCTAGGAATCATGAATGCTCATATTGTGGTGCTGAATTTACCTCAGGACAAGCTTTAGGTGGTCACATGAGACGCCATCGCGGGGGTGCTAATGTAATTTCACCTTTGTATTTGAGCAATTTAAGTCCAGCAACTTCCACAGATCATCAAGAGTTTGATAACAATAGTATTATGAAGAAACAAAGAGATCATGAGTTGTCATTAGATCTTAATCTCCCAGTTCAAGATGATCCAGCTGTATCCTTAAAGCAACGAGATCAAGAACAAACCCCAAGCCAACTTGTTCATTGTCATTATTGACAATAATGTTGGTTCATTTTTTCATTTTTTTACTTTTTACTTTTTAACCATACAACTCTTACTTTCTCATTGTTATATACAAATTCTTTTTATTCTTTAACATCAAGTGGGTATTATAGTAAAAATCATCTGGTATTTGTTTTTTTAGGGTGCCAGCTTTACTTGCTTCATGTTAATTCTCATACTACATAGGTCAGCCACATAAATCAAACATTCATTCCGAGCGCCTATCGAAAATAGTTTTTCTGTCCCACAAAAATAGAGATAAAATCTGTAAACATCCTATCCTCCTTAGACCCAAGTTGTAGAATCCCAATTATTGTTATTATTATTGTAAATCATGCATATCATATCCTTTTCAGGATCCCCATTACACAAAATTACATTAATCTTTCTCTATTTACTTCACCAAACGTAAGTAGCAATAATAGCTTAAGAGTAGTTAGTCTTGGGCCTTTTTAATGATGATAGATCTTTTGGATTGTACATCACCTTTTTCTCACTCCCTCCGTCGTATTTATGTATGATGTCTGACTGAACACAAAGTATATACAACGGATTGACATGTAAGCCACATATATATACTATAAAGTACCGATGTCATTCTTTTATAGATAGTAGTTATTTCTCTTTTCATTTTTTACGAGGGAGCGGTTAAGTCCCCGCAAGTCATGTTATTAAAAGTAAAATTAACATATGACAGCTTGGTCACTAAAGCTTTCACTATGCAGGAATTACGAGGAAAGATCCGACTATAAAAATTTACTATATGTAGCCTTATCTTGCATTCCTAAAAACTAAATTTAACATACTAAGATTAAATGATCTTTTTAAAAAAATAATATTGAGAAAAAGAAATAGATGAAAAAAATATCTCACATGAGATCAAATACATCCACAGTTCCATAATTCTTGGATCTTCACATGCAATTTCTTATTTTTTAGTTCATTGCACTATACACTTAATTCTCACAAGATTGACAAAGATCCTCCAAATTTTCTTTACCCTTAACAAGTGACCTTTTAGATGCATAGTAGCCCATATCTCATGCATGTGCATCTTGACAATGATCAATTAAATAAGTAATTATTCTAGCCACTTTAAACCAATTGTTTTAATTCCTTCATATTTGGATTGGGACATGCACCTTTATATGGATGAAATTGACTTATTAGCAGAAATTCAATTTGGAGAAATAGGTCTGGGATCTGGATAGTGTAGGTTTTCTTTACGTGACATAGGGGTTTCTGTATACATATCTTTCAATTTAGTTTTTTTCTTTCTTAATGATGATAATGTTTAGCCAGCTTGTGCATATCTTGATTATTCCACATTTCCACTAGATACCAGCAATTACCTCCCACTAGCACAAATATCGAGTAATTTTACCCTTTGAGCTAGGCTTAAATTTTAACGTCATCTGTTTTGGGATATAATAATTTTATATCTACATTATCTCCCATAAAGATTACAAATATTTAACAGTATAAAAGTCAGACCAAACATCGTTCAAACTAGTTTTAAAAGAGTTGCAGGGTTTAGAGAATGGGTAGACCACAAAAATATATTATACGTAGTATTACCCTATATTTTGACGAGAGATTGTTTTCAAAACTCAAACCTACAACCCCTAATGCCAAGTCTGCTTTTTTAGTTCTTTCTTTAATCAAAACATTGGTATAGGTAACTTGTAAAAATGCATGCACATTCCAAGTGGAAATTTGTTTCCTGAATTCTTTTTTCAGAAAATAAAAGTTTGTGAGGCAAAGGGTTAAGGAAGGCAAGTAATTTGCATGAAAGAATTTATATAGGATTGTGTATTGCACGTAAGGAAGTTGTCCTAAGAGAGGCAATGTTCACCTCATGTCCTAAACCTACCCCTTTATCATATTCCACTTCTCCCAACACCATATCTACACAATCTTTTCAATCCTTTCATTAATTTGAAATCAGGATAGTTGACCAAGAACAAATAATACTACTTACCTATTGATTATGTCAAATGCACAAATGTGTCTAATTAATGTAGCAACAAGAGTCTGAAGAGTGCTCCGTACATGTATAGTCAGGGAAACGACGAATTCTAGGAGGGGTGAATAGTAACTTATCCCACCGATGACCCTTTTAATGGGTCAATATGGCTATTTAAATTTACACATACTAAAAGCTGGGATCAGAAACTTCCCTATGACCAAGTAAATGTGGCGTTCTTGTTTGATTATATTAATGCTTTAAGAAATAATTGGCTCTATACAACATTAGAGAAAGACAATGTTCTCCAAGTCATTATTTTATGTTTATTCTCTTTCAGAATTCAATTGAAGAAGCAAAATAGGAAGAAAAAAAAACAATATGGAAGCCCTACAAGTTGACACTTAAAATTTGATAAAAAATAGGAACTCAAACAACTAGAATAACAAATATTGAATTTAAGCATTACAAAAATGTTTAACATGTAAATTCTCTCTGATTATCAGCTTATAATACATAAATTATCTTTCTGGTTACTTTCCTGGTAAAATAAGCAGAGAAATGGGATCATTTTCGTGGTATATTTTCTTCTAACTGAACTTTTGTGGTATATTTACTTGATCCTCGGTGTCCATTTTTCTAGAACTGAACATAACAAGTTACAGTTCACGTACAAGTTTGGATAAGCAGAACTATGAAATGCGATAAAGCACGAGCATAACTCACTGTTCCAGGTTTCCCTTTTCATGAAGAAGATGAAAATTTTTAGCGAGGCTCAACAAACACAGAAGTTGTCCGCGCAGGCACATTAAAGCAACCCGAGGATGCATCATATGTCGAGTTTTTAACAAAATCATCCGTTGAGTTCATCTGGAGATGCAAAAGTGAACAATGAACACCATGCACGTCATACAAGTATCACTAATCATAGATGAAGATGAGATCGTATTCAATTACTTCTATTGGTGCTTCTCCTTTCATCTTTTGCACAGATAAACATCGTGAAACATACGTAAGATACTTAGGCTAGCGTTTGGTCATAGATTTCCAAATATTTTTGGCAAGTCAGTTTTGTATTAAGTTTTGGGTGAAATTTTACCATGTGTTTGACCATAGTTTTTAGGAAACATATTTTCCAAATTTTTGGCCATAAAAATCCCCAAAACCACAATTTTGTAGATTTTGAGATCTTTCGATTTTTGCCAAGATTTTGTGTCAAAAAGTATAGCCGAACAATTATTGTCAAGTTTTTTTCCAAAAAAAGACATGGACTTTTTATGGCCAAACTGGACCTTAGCAGAGGGCAAGAGGCGCAGATCCAACCTAACAATGTCCAAGGTGTTTAATTCTTCCTTTTCTTTACCTACAAGCTCAGGTACAGAATCTCTTTCCTAATGCTATTTGAAAAAGCTACTACTAAGAAATGGAGATACTACTCTTATCATCTCATTTTATATAACATATCAGATTGAACACAAAATTTAAGATATAAATTTAATTTGTTCAATGTATTAGTGGTGGTAAATATATGAAAATGGTGTTGAAAAGTTCGTTTAACGCAGAAATCATAATAATATTTAAAAATTGGAATTCGTTAATTTGAAAATTGTGAAGCTGTATCAAATGGTATAATTAGTAGAATAATATTTAACATTTTTGACAGAACGCCAATGAAAGTGTCACATAAACAGAGATAGAGGAGGTCGATTACAGGCCTAGATCCTGGTTCCTAAGAATTAAGTTCCATACAACATTGCCACCCTCTTTAAAACTCCGCAGAGAGCTTGTAGCATGTGTTTACGGATTAAATAATCTGATATATTCAGATGTGCATGTAAAATTGCAACATAAAACAAATAATACCTGTACTGGATGCAATTGAAGAGATCTTTCTCTAAGTGGAAGATTGGCAAACGATATATCAGTGGGGCAAGGATTAATGACGACAACTATATAGGAATAACTGGTAAAATAAGAAAAAAAAGATATTGTCATTCAATTAATGGTTGAGGTATCAACAGAAAAAAGCAGCAGTTTGGAAGCCTAGGCGATGGATTAGATTTACCCACATTGGATCTAATTGAGAGAGCCCTGGAACTCCCTGGTAGCCATCTTCAATGCTCATTACGATAACTCCAGGAATCCATGAAGGACCAGTATTATGAAATCGTACTCTTTCCTGGTGAAAGATGTCAATTTGTGATGTTGAAACACTGAATTAATTGCAAAATATTGAACAAAAAGGAGTCAAGATATTTTCATTTGACTTCACCGATATGTTTCTACATTCTAACCTGGATAGCATTAGCCGTCCTTAGCCGGAAGAGTGGTGAGGAGTATCGTATTTGCATCAGATTCAAAAAGTTTTCAACAGCTGCAAGGATATGATTCTTCTGAGGCTTGTAGGATGGATCTGCTAGTCTGGGTTTGATTCTGAAAATAAAAAATTCAAAGAAGGATAGACTTTTAGACGGGTCACAAATAGGAAAACCATCTTGATTGTATATTTGTATGTATCAGAACTTCACCAAAGAACCGAACAAGAAAACAAAATATAAAGCTAAAGGGTAGTAATGAAATCACTAACAGTGGCCAGTTTCTTTCATTCTTCTCCTTCGGAGGGAGACCAACACCCCAGTTGTTAAATTTGTAGCTAAAGTCCAGCCTGAAAAATCACAGTATACAAACATCCACTGTATCATAAGGACATTTATCAAGGAAAATGCTGACTAGAGCCTAGAAGTAAGGAAGACAAGATTTAGAACCAGAGGAAACATCAATTCTAAACCAGAAAATGAACAAGATAGTCATCTAAGATTCTAAATTATCAAAAGACTCTTGCTGAGGAAAGTAACTTGTAACAGGGAGACGTGGTGAACCTGTTGAACCAATCACCAGAGTTGTAAGAGTCACGGTCTATTGATTTTGAGCGCAGCATTTCATCTCCAGCATGGAAAAAGGGGATTCCCTGTGAAAGGTTAGCAAGTATCAATACTGCAAGATGAAGAAAAATATCACAATCAAACTACCATATAAGTTAGCGTGTTATTATACTTAATTTATCATGCAAATCATAATAGAAAAGTAGTATTTTTCAAATAATACAAAGTCAACTAGTTAAGCTTGTGATAACTAGTTAAGCTTGTGATTTGCAAATCAATATTTCTTAGTAAGTACGAGATGAATAAGTTACAAATAAATACTCCGGAGGAAACAAGGATACATGTGTTTCATCCTTTTACTCTTGAAAAGGGTACTTGATAGAAAGAATGGTAAAGTTATAGTCTCTGTGATCTTCAAAAGGGACCAAGTTAGAATATATTCCCTTAATTCAAAAGGAATGGTACTATAGAGATTGGAAGATTGTTATGGGGAAGTCGAATAGTTCCTTTTTAAAATTACATAATGTTTTGATAACATTCTTTAATAATGGAGAATTACACAGATAGCTCCCATTATTTTATGAAAACTGGTAAAGTTATATTCCACAGCATTAAGGGTATGCTGAATTACACAGATAGGCCAGCAAGTTTTCCACTAACTGTCAAGTAGATACATTAACTATGCAGTGACCAAGTAGACACCTCATCTGGGCAAAAATGTGTCGCGCAAGCCTCTCAATTTGATAGAATACACATGTGAAAATTGATGTTTGATTGGATACAAATTTTAAGAAGAAATAAAGACAAGCACATAAGGTATATATATATATATATACACACACACACACACACACAACATACTAAATTGCAGTTAGATTCTTATGTTATTAAACATGTCAATTTAGAGAGTGTCATTAAGGATAAAATGGAATAGTTAGACTTAAAGAGTTAACATAGAAAGGTGTCACTCATTTTGGAAGGGACTAAAAAGCAACGACTATCAAATTTAATGCAATAGAGAAAGTATTTTTATATGTTTCTAAATAGACACATCCAATTTCACAAATGCATTGACCCTCGAACTCTCTCATTCCTTTTGCCCAAAGCGGTAGTTGCTAAAAGGTGCTCAAAACAAGCCTATGTCAATGTAATACAGAGTTTGATCTGTGTAATTTCCCTATCATCAACGGTAAACATCATACCTGCATATCTTTCTATAGCAAATTGGAAGTGGACTAGAAAAATAAAAACTTCACTTCTTTTTTTCTTTTTCTTTCTGGAAACTCATAAAATTCTCTTTCCAAGGCTCAATACTAGGCAAAATACATAGAATCTACATCTTACGGGTAACAGCAACATTATTTAGGCCGTTAAGATAACCTTATCAACTATAATATTCCTAACACCTGATCAAGCAAAACAGAACAGGCAGCTTAGATTCTAGCCTATGGTCCATTTTCATGTAAAATATTGGACAACATTATGTGTTCGATTCTAATACTTCTAATGGCTTAATCCCAAACTAATAAAATCAGCTATCTGAATCCTCTCCACTTGGATCCTTTTTGGTTACAATGCTCAATGATTTATTTTTAAGAAAATTTAGGTTCTTTAGCACTAGAGGCAAAAACACATTAGAGATCCTCTATCTTAGTAGCATCCTTAAACTGACATGCGTATCACTAAACAAACAAAAAATATCCTGCTCAACTCCAGACCTAATATATACGACTAAGCCTTTAATTCCAACTAATTGATATCTACATTTGGATCTATTAGTTTCCATTGTGTTCTATTTTCGCTAAGTTTGTACAGATTTCTAGAGATGGTAGATGTTTTCTACATCTTCCATTCTACGTGATTTTAGATCTACCTAATCCTCTTTAACACTTTCAATTGTCATAATATCACACCAACAGTCTAGTCCATTTGAAGGTCTACATGAAATGACCAAACCATCTCAGATGACTATGTCTCAACTTATCCTCTATCTGTGCTACGTGTAACTGCACATCAATCTTATCGTATGTAAAAAGAAAATTACATTTATTTCTACGACACTCATCTTGTGGACACGTAAGGTCTTGGAGGCCCAACTCATTCATATAACATTGCTAGTCTCAAACTGTTCTATAGAACTTGTCTTTTTACTTCAGCAAGTATCTTCCTAACAACATAACCCGAAAGTGTAAAACGAATAGAAAATGTAGAACAAAGCAACTTTAACAATATTTACTTGTAATAGCATAAACATAAAAATACATTAACAAATAGAAAATAGGTAAAAGTTAAAGTATAACACACATTAATTCTTCCAAGGAACAAACTGAATCTGACCTGAGAAAGGGCTATGACACTGGTCGCTAAGTGGTTCATCCTGCATCTCTCCTCCACAGAAATGTTCTTGGGAGTCTATCAAAGAGAAGCGACTAATTTATACAGGAATGAAAACAATGGATGTATAGGTTGCATATTATCTACCGAGTACTGTGTGCCATTGGTCTTCCAGGATTTCTCGGTTATAAAAAAGAAAAAGAAAGTGGCATATTGCAAGAGAAGAATTTACCTTAAGACTAATGATGTCGAACAGTGTCTCATTGTCATGAGCAGAGACATAGTTAACCTGCATAAAACAAAAGCTATTACATTGTTTTGGAATGTATTTCCACATTTTTTCATCAATAAAAGGGCAAAAGCCCACCATTATTATTTTTTTTTAAATGTATTTCCATGTAGAACTAACTGGGAGAAAATGTTGGACGAGGTTGTTATAGCGATTGTGTTATGAGGCAGTAAATATAGCTCTCACTGAACTGGAGTTCAATCATAGAATGCAATAGACATGTAGTTTCTTACTGTTTCAATGGGAGAAGATGCATATCCCACTGGCTTCCCATCATGCATTAGCACTTCAGATCCTTTCACCTGGGTAAGAAGAGTATACAGTCTTCAACATATCATCTCCAGTGTCAAGTTATGTGTACCTTCTAAAAGATGAACTTTCAGTTCAGTTAAAGGTGATTCGCGGTGAAACTTTCCTTAAGCAAATCCAACATAGGAAAAGGAGGCATATAAGGGTCATTCAACTGTTACGGTGGTCTTAATCTAAATGCATCTTTTGAATATTTCACTTTAAAACAATTTGCAGCTAGTAGTATTTCTCATTAGTTTCTAAGACTAAAGTTTTTTTCCAAAAGAAGATTCATGCAAATGCAGTTCACAAGGATTTCTGGTCAGATCAACCCTTGAGGAGCTAAAAATGATTATCAGGAGGCATAGGAAGTAGTTAATATATTCATTTATTTAGTTAATATATTCAGAAGGCATAGGAAGTAGTTAATAGGAAGTACCACACTTGATGGTAAAGTCGTCATTAACAATTATTTCATGACCTTTGCAGTCAAACGTAGACACAAGGCTGCAATAAATGCATCTGGGAGATGGGGGAAAAACTCTATGCCCCTGCCTGTCACCCAAAAACCCGTAGTTTGACAGAACTACAAAGATAGCACTTAGTATGACTCACAAACAAACAATATCAGTTTGAATCTGTGTTTGCAGCATCAAAAGGATGTGAACAAAAAGGATAGCAGATCAAGCTAATAAGACGAAAAGATGAATAAAGCTTGTACAGTTGTACTCTCGCTCTGCACAGAAACTAAATCGGTCAACAATATTAGATATTGAAAATTTGGACCAAACCTACTTAATAATAGTATGCCCTAATAGATTATAAAAGTTTTCTTCGGCTTATTGGCTAATGAACCGATCAGAGGAACAATAGGTACAAGAGTATCAACTTAATTGCTTTAGTCATTAGAAATGAATAGTATTTGATCGTAACAATCATCGGACATGAAATATCAATCATCGGAAATGAAAAGTAATAATTTTCTTATTATTCAATTGTAATGAGTTGCAGTGTCATTGCCATGTGAACATGATGCAAAGTAAATAGCAATTGAATCAATTGATACCTCTTGACCATCACAGTTTGTTAACACAAAATCTTTTAAGTTTCCAGCCATGCCAACCTGAAAGGAAAACACGCTCTTTTAGAAGAACTTAAGAAATATTTAAGCCATGATAACTTTTCCACCATAAATATGTGTATTAATTCCGACTTCTCAACTCATTTTAGTCGTCCTCGCAAAGAAAAAAAGAAAATAGAAGGTTCTGAATAGTGACAGAATTATAGTAGTCCTCGCAAAGAGAAAAAGAAAATAGAAGGTTTTGAATAGTGACAGAATTATAGTACTCCCTTAGTCCAACTATATTTATCTACTATTGACTTGACACACACCTTAAGAAACAATAAATAGGGTAATTTTACTACATTACCCTTTAAATATAATAGTTTTTAACGCTTTAAAAAATGTATTGGGTAATGAATAGTATTTAATAACAAGGTAAAATGGATATAAAATGGTAGATTATCCATTGGTGTCGAAACTGGACAAGTATTATTGGACATCTATTTATGGTATACTGGACAAGTAAAGACGGCCAGAGGGAGTACTTTGATTAGAACTAGGGTTGTGCACGAATCGAATCGAGTAAAATTTGGTCATCATCGAATTGAAATTATGAATTTTGATTTGTTAAAATCTCCATCTTAACTCGATTCGTTCTAGGTCCAATTCGATTAGTTTTTTATTATTTTGATTTGATTTTACGAATCAAATTGTTCGAATTTGAGATCTCGACATAGCAATTATTTTTCATTTCAAGAATTGGAGAAAAACATAACAACAAAAAAATAAAAATTAAACTTAGACCATAAATAACCAAAAGTAATTTTGCAAGTTTAAAGTGGCATTAAAATTCATCCACAATGGTTCCATACTAAAAATAATTAATAATAAATAACTATAGTGACTTTGTTCAATAGAGAATGAAGAGATAAGTATGTCGGAGAAAGAGAGGTAAATTGAGTTTATGATTTTCTAATTAAGTTTTTTAATTGAGTTGTAGAGTTAAAAAAGTAGAAGAAAAAGCTAATTTGGGCTTGAATAGTGGGCCTTATGATTATATTTAATACCTCTATTATAAAATTTATAAATTAAAAAATATATTTCGATTTTTAGAATTGAATCGAATCATAAACACGCCAAACCATATTCGATTTGAATTATAAAAAAATTATTCAAATTGTGTTGAATCGATTTGAATATAGAACAAACACAGATCATCTAAAACATTTGATGATTATAATACTTAACTGCATCGAATTTTTCAGCATTTTTCCTTTTTGTCTCAAAATGATCACCACACTTCACTTCTTGATAGTAAACTGGAGTGATCTCTAACTAGGATTTTTAGATTACTATCTCATCAATTCAAAATAGGAAAAAATTGTGATATATGGCGTTTTACCTTTTTTATATATCTAAAATTTTAGTTCTGGAAAAAGAAGAGAAGTAGTTCTATGCCTGAGTTAACAAAAAAAATTGGTCAATCCAAACCCACAACTCATTCTATATCTATGTTACATTAAGTTGAAAATCTCATGTTCTCTCTCTCAAATCCATCCAAGTCTTTCTATTCATAAAATTCTTTATATGAGTGCGGTTAGGTTTCCAGCATATGTACCTTCATTTCTCAGGGTTTTTTTTTTGGGTGGAATTTTAAAGGATCTACTTGAATTACCCATATTACTGTCTTACTCATGCTAACATCCAAAAAATGAATTTGTTCGTAAAGGCTTGCTAGTATAGGACAGTTAACTTATCCAGTATATGTACCCAGAGGCGGATCTATGTATCAGGTTGAGGGACCCATGGCACCCGGTGGTCTGCTAAATTTTTCATACATATATAGAGGAACTTTAGTGTGTATGCCATTTATTAAAGGTTGACACCAGTAGTAGATCAGTCAGTGCCGATCAGTTGGTCAGTGGAAAGGGTGCCACACCCGATGCCACGGTTCGAATCCCTCTGAAGATAGTCTCTTCAATTTTTTAAACTTCACAGGTTTTCTTTACTCTTCTGCTTTCTTTAATTTCCTCTATATTTTATATTTTTTGTATTGACACACTTCCCCCCAATTCAACCCATTAATTAGTTTGTTTTGCTTAAATTATTTTTTCAGTTTCTTCTTTTTCTTTTATAAATTTTCAACTATTTAGATTTTCATCTTTTTCCTTTTTTTATCCCTTTAAGGTACCTTTTATATATTAAATTTTTTTTTGTGTGTGTGTGTGTGTTTTTTAATCTTTTAAACGGAACCAATAGGGACAAGAGCCGTTTTATGCTAGTTATTAATTTTTTTTTGCACTTTATTAAGAATTTTTATTTTTTGTTGCAGATTAATTGTTTTTATCAATGTTTGTATATATAATTTGTGATTTTCGCAATGAAAATATTTGTCTT
Organism: Withania somnifera; assembly: GCA_039654485.1. Taxonomy (NCBI): domain Eukaryota; kingdom Viridiplantae; phylum Streptophyta; class Magnoliopsida; order Solanales; family Solanaceae; genus Withania; species Withania somnifera. Next base: position 3,332,024 of record JBDJHY010000007.1, read on the forward strand.
CACTTGTACATTAATGAGATCCCTTATCGAAACTGCTTTGGCTCTTCTTCTTTTTAATAGAACTCATTATAAATTACAATTTGATAATTAACATTATTTACGTACATTATGTTTGAATTGAAAGGGTGTAATTGTGAATTCAAAAGTTTAGTGTCTTTTAATGGTTTTCTCGTTTTTGTTCAATAGAATTTGATCAAGAATTAGATTGAACGTATAAAACTCATTTTGGTTCGATAATAGTATATTTAATAATGTATCGAAAATCTTGTAAATTGGTCCGAATTAGCCCAAAATGAATTGAACTGGTCGAATGTATGCCCTAGTTCGATATCCATCAATAACTTTGTATTAAAGACAATGGCACCTGCAACCTTCAAATTCTGAATCCTCCTCTGTATGTACCTCCAATTTTTTGCGAGTTTTGTGCATTTATGGAAGATCTGAACGACGCACCCATATCATCGTCTTACTCACACAAGAGTAGTCATGCCACACATTGGTACAACTATTTTGGAATATATTTTCTAAAAGCTCTGGCTGTGAGTTATTTGAGATATTAGTTCTGGATAGTGAGAAGGAAACTACCATGAATCTTATCGAGCAATAGGAATTAATAATTCACGCAATTTCAAATTGAACTTTTTGGTTTCATGACCTCAAGTTTTACTCTATTTTTATACGACATCAAAAGAAAGTTGTATTCAGAAAATTAGTTAACACTTATGTTAATTATGTTTTGAATTATTTTCTTGTATATTATAGGAAACCCATAATCCTTATTGGTTTAGGAAACCTTTGTCCTAATAGATTTGGAAAAGGAAAATATTTTCCTTGTAAGATTGGGAGAACTTTTTCCTAATAGGTCTGGGACTATCTTGGATCTATAAATAGGGGCGGGATTCTATAAGCGTTGTAAACTTCTTTTCTTTCATAATGAGAAACTCTCTCTGCTTTTGCTTGGAGATTAGGTCTAGCCGAACCTCGTTAAATCCTTGTGTTCTTTTTCTTCTCTATATTTTTTGTGTGTGAATATGTGCTAGCTAATCCACTATATTTCCGCGACAATTGGTATCAGAGCAAGGTTGGGGTTTCTATACATAATCAAGAATTAAGATGTCTACAACATCTTGAACAAAGTATGAAGTATAGAAATTTCATGGGGGATCTAGTTTCAGTCTGCGAAAGATTCGAATCAGATTATCCCTAATATTACAAGGGTTATGAAAGTCAATTGAGGAGAATTTTTCGAAAGAGATGAAAGAGTCAAAAAAAGCAGACTTGAAGGAGAGGGCTTTGAGTGCGATCTTCATGAGCGTTATAGATAGCGTTCTTTGGGAAATTGCTGAAGAAAAATCTACAGCAACGACATATATCAAAATTGAGAGCGACGATCAGGCCTTGATTGTGTTATGTTTTTTACCACAGTCTTACGATACTTTTGTTGATACGCGGCTTATATGGGAAAGACAGTATCTCTTTAGATGATGTTAGTAATTCACTAAAATCTAAAGAATTGAAAAAGAGCTTTCTAGATAGCAAAACTAAGGGCGAAAGTCTTTTCATTAGAAGAAGAACACAACAGAAAGACTTTAACATGAAAAAGTCCAATGCCTCTAGAGCAAGGAAGGAGACTGCTATGAGTATGAGGAGCAGGGTCACGCCAGAAGAGATTGTCCTAAGCTAAAGGAGAAAAGAGGAAAGCAAAAAGTTGATTACTCAACAAATATTGTTGATACTGGTAATAATTCTGATGACACTAACTATGTAGAGGGAGTTTGTGCTGTGAGTTCTCGTACTTATAAGCATAATTCCTAGGTTCTTAATTTTGGTGCAACTTTCGACATGTGTCCACACAAAAATTGATTTGCTACTTACAAACAGACGAGTGGAACTATTTACCTAGGAGATGATAATCCATTAGAGGTAGAGGGAATTGGTTATATCAAGTTGAGAATATTCGATGGCATTATCAGAAGCATTGAGTGTAGGCATGCTCCTCGGATGAAGAGGAATTTGATTTCTCTTTCGACTCTGGATGATCCAAGGTATAAGTATCACTCAGAGAATGAAACTCTTATAGTATGTAAAGGTTCCATGGTACTCATGAAGGAAAAATTGCAATCTAAATTATATTACTTTCAAGCGAGTGTAGTTAAAGAGGAAGCAATTGTAGCTTCTGGACTATCTACGAAGGAGATGATAATCCATTAGAGGTAGAGGAAATTGGTTACATCAAGTTGAGAATGTTCGATGGCATTATCAGAAGCATTGAGTATTGGAATGCTCCTTCATCATTTTATTTCTCTTTCGACTCTGGATGATCAAGGGTATAAGTATCAGTCAGAGAATGAAACTCTTAAAGTATGTAAAGGCTCCAAGGTGCTCATGAAGGAAAAATTACAGTCTAAATTATATCACCTTCAAGCAAATTTAGTTGAAGAGGAAATAATTGTAGATTCTGAAAGAAGTGATCTGAAACAATCTCAGTTATGCCACTTGCAACTTGGTCATATGAGTGACAAGGGCTTGTCTTTGTTGAGCAAGCAGAATTTGTTAGATAGGTATAAAAATCAAGCCTTGAAATTTTGCAAACATTGTGTATTTGAGCAAACAAGGGTGAAGTTCAGTAAAAAGGTAGAGCACAAGACTAAAGACGAGTTAAATTATATACATTCAGACTTGTGGGGTCCAAACTAAGTTTCCTCCAACAGCGGTGCTAGGTACTTTATGACTTTAATTGACGATTACTCAAGAATAATATAGGTCTATTTTATGAAAACAAAAGATGAGAAATTCCAACATTTGTTAAATGGAAGACTATAGTTGAGAGGCAGGCTGAAAGAAAAGTTAAGCCTCTTCGAATTGACAATGGGTTGGAATTTTGCAACTTGAAGTTCAATGATTTCTGCAGCAGAGAGGGCATAGTGAGTCACCAAACTTGTGTTGGAACACCACAACAAAATGGTGTTGCAAAACGTATGAATAGAACGCTTTATAATAGGGCATGAAGCATGCTTTCACACCCATGTGTTAGCAAGGATTTTTGGGGTAAAGCAATTATCACAGCTTGTGATTTGGTCAATAGATCTCCATCCACAACTATTAAGTTCAAGACTTCTTTTCAGGTATGGTTCAGTTCGCCTCTGTTTATTCAAATTTGAGGATATTTGGTTGTCCTTTTTATGCTCATGTGAGGGATGGAAAACTTGAGTTGAAGGCAAAGAAGTGCATATTTCTAGGGTATGCAACTGGAGTGAAAGGTTGTAGGTTATGGTGCACAGATCAAAAGACTCCAGGGTTAATTATTAGTAGGGATGTGACGTTCAAAGAAACTACCTCACTGGACCATCAGAAGGAGAAGTCAATAGCAGAAATAGATCATGGTGGCAATGACTACATAAAGCTAGAAGTTGAATCTCCACTAGCTTAGCCTAGTATTTCAGAAGTGGAAGAGGTGCAATACCTTAATCAAGATGATACTGTTAATAAATCTATACAACAACCGTATAACATTGCAACAGGTAGAGAGAAGAGATTTATCAACAGACCAAAAAGGTTTGCAAACGTAGTTGATGAGAATCTTCTTTGATATGCAAAT
>JBDJHY010000007.1:3340067-3358607 GCA_039654485.1 Withania somnifera
TGATGAGAATCTTCTTTGATATGCAAATTTGGTACAGTTTGCTTGTTCAATTGTAGAGACCATTGACGTGCTTGAGCCTAATAGTTATAAGGAAACTGTTTCTAGTTCGGAAGCAAATCAATGGATTGGTGCTATCGGTAAAAAGACTGAGTCACTTCACAAGAAGCATCCATGGAAGTTTGTTCTATTGCCAAAGGGACAAGAGGTAGCAGATTGCAAAGAGGTTGATGTGAAGAAAGTATCGACACATGATAATCCGGCAGATATGATGACCAAGTCAGTCCCAACCAATAAGTTTAGGCATTGCATAGACTTGATTGGTGTGTGTAATACCCAGTGAGCCCTTTTGAGGGTTGAGAGCAAGGCAGCCAGACGTTCCTGTTGATGAAAGAATTCAAGCCAAGGGGAAGATTTGTTAATGATGCCTTGAATTATTTCTTTGTATAATTTAAGAAACCCATAGTCCTTATTGGTTTAGGAAACCCCTTTGTCCTAATAGATTTGGAAAAGAAAAATATTGTCCTTGTAGGATTGGGAGAAATTTTTCCTAATAGGTTTGGGACTATTTTGAAATATATAAATAGGGGTCATGGGTGGGGATTCTATAAGCATTATAAACTTCTTTCTTTCAAAGTGAAAAACTCTCTCTACTTTTGTTTGAAGAATTAGGCCTAGCCAAACCTCGTTAAATCCTTGTGATCTTTTTCTTATCTATATTCTTTATGTGTGATAGTGTGCTAGTTAATCCACAATATTTTCGTAATAATTTATTTAATATATTTTTTTTAAAACTGGTAATGTTGTATTCCTCAACATTAAGGACATGCTGGTGACCTTCAAAAACTTGTTACAATCAACCTAGATCACTTATAAAGAATATAAAAGATCAACTAACTGTTCAGCTTCTTCTATATAATATTGTTTACACCAAAAATAAAATGTTGCAATGCAATTCTCTTTCACTTACTGAACAGAGTTGATTCTGTTTTCAAAACATCTTGCATTCCTTTCCTTCCTAATTGTCCACCAAATGCAAAATGGAATTACTTCCCACCATTTCTTCTGACTCTTACTGCCCCCTCTCCTAATTCAACAGCTAAAGAGATATGATGTGTGTTCGGGCATGGACCACTTGGTCTCTGATAAATTCAGAAATAAAGACCATAAGAGGTAGCTTTGCAACGAAGAAACAAATAATTATTTGTCTCTCTTTCCTCATACCCAAAAAGTACTTGGAGACAAAGCTGAATCTTCCCTCTCTGTAGTCTCTTATGAGAGAGACAAGTTTCTCTAATCACCAAGCAAAGCACTTAACTTTTGTTGGTGGCAAACTTTTCAAGAGTTTTTTTCATGGTCCTGGTCTATTCTCTGCCTACAATTCAGCTTCTTTTGTTATATATTTTGTTTACTGTAAACATGTCATCATTTTCATGCTTCCACATGATAGTGTCGACCGCAGAGGTGCCTCTGAAGCCTTCAAGAATTTGCATTAGTTCCCCAAAACTATCAACCTCCCAATCATTTAAGTACCTTCTAAAAAGACATTCCATCCTTGTTGGAACCAACTCTAAGCTACTGTTACATTAGGCTAATTAGAAATTATGAATAAATCATAGAAAGCCAGCATCAAGGTAAGCTAACCAATCCATAAATCTTTCCACAATGATATTTTGTCACTAACTCCCACCTTGTAGCATACGTTGATTGATATATTAGTCCAAAGGTTCCTGATAGTTCTATACATTGAAGTTCCGTATGTACTAGATACAACATTAGTGCACCAATGATCTGTCTGGCCATATTCGGTCTTGATCACTTCCTTCCATAAGGCCTGTTGTTTCCCATTGAATCTCCAAAGCCACTTTATAAGTAGGGAGTTATTTTGTCTGTTTAAATCCTAAATTCCCAATCCATCAAAAATTTTATCTACTGCAGTCTTCCAATCCACCAGGTGATAACCTTTGCCCTCTTTATTTCCCAACCACAAAAAATCTCTTCGGAACTTGTCCAACTTTTTAGCCACTTTAGTTGGTATAGGGAATAAGGACATGACATAAGTAGGCAAAGAGTCCAAAACAAAATTGATCAAGGTGAGTCTACCTCCAAGTGATAAATATTGTGCTTCCCAGTTTGCAAGTTTCTTCTCTGTTTTCTCAATAATCTCATCCCAAATCTTCCTATCTTTGTGTTTATTTCCTAACGGCATGCCCAAATATACAGTTAATAGTTTCTCTACCCTACACCCAAAATGTTGGAAAAAACCTGCACCTGAGCCACTTCCTTGATTGGAAAAAGACTGCTCTTCCTCCAATTGACACATAAGCTCGAGACAACTTCAAAAACAAGCAAGATCACCCTAATGAAGCTGATATGTTCTGTTTTTGCTCACAAAATACCACAGTGTCATCTGCGTAAAGCAATTGACACACTTCATATTTTCACCTATTTTTGTGCTAATTTTAAATCCCTCGATCCACCTGTTGCTTATAGCCTTTCTCATCATGTTATTGAATACTTCCATGGCAATAAGAGAAAAGGAGAGCAGGAGTCACCCTGTCTAAGAAAGACCTCTTTCTGAAGGAAAATGATCCACAGGTTCTCCATTAACAAGTATGGAGAATTTGACAGTTTTAATGCAAAACCCAACCAAATTCAGCCACCTTTGACCAAACCCCACTTGTAGGAGAATACTAATCAAATAGTCCCAGTTAACATGATCACAAGCCTTTTCTATGTCCAGTTTACAGATAACACCTGGGACATTTCCTTTCAATCTAGTGTCTATACACTCACCCAATGAGTGCAATATCCATAATCTGCCTCCTTTTTATGAAAGTCATTTGATGCGTGTTTACCATATTATGCACAACTGTCTTCGATTTTTCTATCAAAATTTTAGTAATGATTTTATAAACCCCACTAATCAGGCAAATGGGTCTATAATTCCTAAGTTCCACCACACCAATTTTCTCGGGGATGAGAACAACATATGTAGCATTAAGGCTCTTTTCAAACACTTGGTGAGAATGAGAGTAGTGCAAGGTGTTCCTAGTGTCCTCCTTCAGAATCTCCCAGAAAGTTTTGTAAAAGCACATAGGAAAGTCATCAGGCCCAGGGGCCTTGTCCCCTGCGCATAAATTGATAGTATTAAGAACTTCCTCCACCTCAAATTCTCTTTGCAACCACTTTTTCTCCTCGTTGCTCATTCGTGGAACCTCATGCATAACGAAATCAAGAAAGGGTAAAAAGTGTTCAGAAAGCTTCTTTTGTGCATGTTATTCTAACACGGATGAAAAGGAAAGGGTAAAACTTAATCCGAAACAGAGGTGGTAAATAATAAGAAGCATTTGTCTTTCATGCAAGTTTCTTCAGTCATTATGCGATAAATGCTAAAATACGATTCTACTGGAGTAGAGCTGAGTACCTGAATGTGATCCTTCGACACAGTAAGCATACGTTCTACATTGGCTTTATCACCAAGTTCATAACCATTAGGCTGTAAAGCAGCATGTACAAGTTATTGAGACGGTGCTTTATGTGGATATACAATAATTATTCATATCATGAACAGATTATTCAAAACTGAAAATAGAAAAATGACAGGAATTTATCACAAACATTATATTTCTAAATGCCTAGAAGTTTATCATTACCTCCAAATAAAGGCCAGTTACAAAACCTTGATGTAGAGGATGACCAAAAGGTGATCCACCCAGTAGAGCATCCCGAATTCGATCATTGAAGCTAGTAATGAATCAAGAACAAATAATGAATATCATACTTTATCATAACTTCCATGGGATAAATCGAGTACGATTAAGGAAATATTCCCATTTAAACGTGAGAGCTCTTGAAAGCATTAACCAAGCACATTGGATTGTATCCGGAACACCAACAATCATTGGAAAGATAGTCAATACTTTATAGCACAATGATTCAACTACCCTCCGGACTCAAAAAGTTGTGTTTCATTCTCCTCATTCATCTTTCTTTGATACTGAGTTTTCTGAAGGTTTGCAATTGCAAAATTTATCAAGTACAATATGATTGTTCATTACATGATAGTACTCCTCTTCTCCGAAGAGGATGAAAATGAGTAAACATGTGCAACTCTTACCAATATAATATTATTGTCTGACAATCTCATCTAAAAGCTTAAGATGTTAGAGATAATACACTTTTATTATTTAATTACATCTTCCATATGCCCCTTATTCTGCTACTCTGAAGAGGAGTACAATGAGTAAACATGTGCAACTCTTACCAATATAACGTTATAGCGTGACAATCTCATCTTAAAGCTTAAGCTATTAGAGATAACACACTTTTATTATTTAATTTTATATTCCGTATGCCCCTTAGAGACCTGATTCTTTTTTAAATAGGACAAGCATGAAAAAATTTCTTTTGATAATGGGGTTGGCGGTGAAACTCGAATTCATGACCTCTTCTTGCACTTATACCATATTGAAGTGCGTAACCATCATTAAATGAACTTGAGCCTAACACAACCCCAAAACTAGCTTAAGATGTAAGGATTTTCCAAGCCACATTAAAGAGACCACCCATCCCTTGAAGGGCCAATGTGGGCCTGAGGTAATGCCATACACACACACTATTTTATCCTAGGTAAAAGGTAAAGATAAGAGTCAAATTAAGCTAATATGCAATAATATATATATATATATATATATATATATATACATTGTAGTTATAATCCCAGCTAAATAGTAGACTTCAACTAAGTTAACTTGAACTTGATCCCATGCTAGCTGGAATAATATCTGCTTCTTTATTTCCGTCAGTGCTAGAGCTTCACTTTGCAATTTACTATTGACTCATAAGAAGAGAAAACTCATATGCAGACACAGAAGGAACAGCAAACCATCTTCTTTAGAGAGAAATTGGAATAAACTCAGAAGTAACACCTCCCAATTCCAGCTCCAAAAAGGTTGAACTGCGATGCATTTATCCCACGTCCGTTGTTTGCCACTTCACCGAAATCCCATCCTTCACCATATCTGAAATTAAATATCATGCAGAATCAACTGATAAAAAGGAAAACGAGAATCAACATAATGTTCAACAACTAAGAGTACCTAAACCTAATTAATCACGGGCAAAGAAGATGTAACAAGAATGTCCTTTTATAGATTTACAAGAATCTAAGACATCTACCACAAGACATATCTAGTAATAAGGATTGATCATTGCTGGTACCAGTCCTTACATATAAATACTTGATCCATCCACACCATTTTTTTCTGTTGATAAGCTATTCAGCAATGACTTTGCCTTCAACTGCATCCAAAGACACGACGATGATATTGTTAGCACTTTATCTTTGAGCACCAGTAATTTTAAAATAACAGATTAATCAAGAATTTGAATAAATAAGGAGAATAATTAACTATCCTCTTGTGTCTAGTTTAAGAAACTACGGAAATGCACATAAAAGTGTGGCCCTAATCAGACGATCTGCAGCGAGCAGACACGCCTACAACCTGAGTAATCATGTTAGCCTGTACATGTCAAACATTGTATGTGACATCATAATTTCTGTATAAAAATGACAATTGGAAATGGCTTATTCATAAAACTGCATTAGGTAAAACATTTTGGTTAAAAAATCAAACCATTAACAAGAAGAAAAAGAAATATCCTCTTTTAGAATTAAGGAAACAGCCTCTTGTAATCCTGCCTAAAATCAAAACCCCAAAACACGCAAGTCATCTCACTTGTGTTAAACAAGATAACTGCAAAACAATAGTATATCTCGTGTCTATAAAACAAGCATGATAGAAGATACTGCAGAAAACAAAATTAGTTTTGTTTCAACACACCTTACTTGAGGACTTTATTTTTCACTGCATTTTCTATAATAATAAAATTTTCACTTGTTAAGTTTAAACATGGCTCAAAAAAATGGCTTCTAAAATTCAATGGCCTAATAAATCCACAGACCATCAGAGAGATGCAAGACAGCGGCCTAGAAAATAACCTACAACTTTAATAATTTAACACCATAAATTAGCAAATGAAAAACAAAATAGACAAGTAAATATATATTACTACCTCTATCACGAAATTCTTTCCATACTTCCGTTTTTATATTTTCCCAAAATCTTATCAATTTCCTTATATATAGAATTTTACATCATGTAAAGTATCACAGGACTCACTATTACTCTTCGAACCACAACCTTTCCTATCCCATTTTCCAAAACACAAATGTTTATATAAGGCCAACATGTTTCCAAACAAATATGTCAGGACTCATCATTCAATGTTTTCTTAAACTTCGTGTCAAGTCAGATGGGCCTATCAAATTGTGACCGAAGGAGTAATAAAACTGGGACTCAAATACTAGGTTCCCAGGGATAATAATTTCTGGTTAATTTTCCATGAGTTGTATGTTAGCACAACATATCCCAATTCTCAGGGGAAGATCCATTGTAACTACTAGGACCATATGATACTAGCAACAACCTAAAATATAGAGAACTAGCTTCTCTACTTTTTAGCCTTCACTTATTTCTCAATCTCGTGCATATAACTTGTACCGAAATCCATAGCGAGCATTATCTTGTAAAATTTCATCTGCAATTGGAAAACTAATAAGAAATAATTACTGCATAGCATTTTTTCTTCCTAAATGGACAAAATGGAGGCAAATTTTCTCTCGCACACACACAAAAAGAAGCTTTAACTATTTACCATTGTACTCTTCATTATGTGACCCATCAGGTCAAACCGAAATCCATCAATCTGCAGAACATGAACATGGTTAACACAGTTAATTCTTAGGATATTCTTGAAAGAGGTAAGATTCATATTTGTCACAGAATACATATATGCTCTTTTATAAAAGAATGGAAATTCTTACTCAAGTACTAAAGCATCAGTTTGTACACACAAAGCAAACATGAAATGGGATATGTGATATCAATTTTATAAGTAAGATAAAGACAACCAATTTTATTAGTTATGAGTTGGTTTGACATATAATAGTGTGAAACATAAACTTCTATGTTCCTTGAGCAAATCACTTAAGAACTGTTTAGGCTTGAGCAAATCACTTAAGAACAGTTTAGGCATATTCCATGTTCATCCATCAACATCTAAAACATAAATCATGGTTTTGGTACAATGTTTGAGCAATAAGAAGTTAAGAACTGATAATGGGACCGTTGAACCTGGGAACTGCCTCATATAAAAGCACAAACAGTAAGAGAGGGGACACTTTTATTTATGTACTTAAGGTCATCTCTATGTCCCTTCACATATCGGATCTTTTTCTTGGGTCAAGCGAGGACACTTCTGTTTATTTATTTTAGGTCTTCTATAAGTCCCTTCACAAGTTGCATCTTTTTCCTGGTCAAGCACATGAAATAGTTTTTGTTAGGTAGCAGCAACTTGAACTCAAACCTTTTGAGGCTTTGTCCACTCTGATAACATTTTGAATATATAAACTATCTCATTTAAAAGTTTAAACTGTTAGATGGAAACACTTTTTACTTATTTTAGGTTCAACAGTACCTTTGGGGTGGTATACATGTTATTTTTCATAGCTTAAACAATTAAAGTGGAAATGATACTTCAAATTGCCTAACAGGCAGTTAAGTCAACCACAAGAAAATCAAGGTACCATTATTCCATTTAGCATTCGCAAGAATCTTCTTGTGTTGATTTATGACTAGGTAAGATATATTAGTCAATCCATTATCAGAAGCACATCTCATTTCAAGGAGAAAAATATATCATTTTAAGAGCCTTCCTACTTGAATTCATAGGAAGCATAAAAAGCATCAGTTTCTTCTGGGATTTATGATTCCACAGTTCCTGAGCTTTTCATTTCACTTCAAGTACTTTTGCTTGACCTAGATTAGTAACTAAAGTCACATGTCAGACATTCTAAGTTGACTTACCAGGTTTGGAGACTCAGTCCGTCAGTCGTGACATATATCCACTGTAATATTTCAATGCCAAACTTCAAAACTAAAGCTTCTCATCATTATAAACTCCTATAGCAACAAATCTGAAGGTGCTTCTATTCTCATGCTTGTAATGGAGAAGTATCTCAGAGTTTCAACATTACAGTTGGATATGATATTCAATATAAGAGTTCCGAGCTTCAGACTTCCCACAAATCAAAATTGGCCTGGAGCTTACAGTTACTGGAAGATCCTGAAGTCTAACTTATGGTCTAGCAATCCACATCCATCTCCACTCCGATCTTTTAATTTAAAAAAGCCCTTGACGACAACTACATTTGACAATCTTGTTTATCGTTCAAAAACCAACCTCAAATGTTAACATAACAATTGTGGATCGCATAAAATACTAAAACAGCAAAGTCAAGTTGCTTAATAAACTACATGAATTCACGCTGTCCCTAAAATAGTCACTCTGGCCATAGCATTAAACAGAGTATTCCGTCAAACAAAACAAAAAGGGAACTTTAAACAGAAGAAAAAGAATTTAGGCTCGACAATTCCCATATCGCAGAAATTGCCTTCGGGAGGGAGGGAAATATACCTTATAATGAACTGCCCAGCACTTGAGGTCATCAAGAATTAAGCGTTCAACCATGAAATACTCACTGGCAGTATTGTTTACACATGTGCTATGTTCAATCCCACCATCAGCATTTCTCCTTAGAAAGTAACCTGGAACGATCTATACAGAGCCAATACAAAATGTGTATAAGGAGAGCAAGTTTATTATAAGGCTATAACCATAAAGTATAATAAGGTGGGACACAATAATTTCTCACCTTGTCTAGAACAGAGAAGTCATCAAAGTTACCACTTGCATGTAAATGATTATAGACAACATCCAATACAACACGTAGACCAATACGATTAAGTGCCTGTAAACCAATTAAGCATTAGAGTGGAACCAAGGAATTGAACAATATAGGTCGATGGTCTATTCAGTATAGATTGAAAGGTTGATGGTCTATTTAGTATAAACATAAGAATGCACAACAAAGTTTGATCTTTAGATAAAAGAAGATCTACCTGCACCATTTTCCGGAACTCAATGATACGACAAGGACCATTTGCATTACTAGCATAGCTTCCCTTTGGAACTCCCCAGAGAACAGGATTATACCTTTTCTTAGGCAGCCAACAATTCAATTTTCACACACTTGCCAGAAAACTGCAATCAAGTTAGATAGAAGTTGAAACTCTAAGCACAGTATCTTACCCCCAATTATAGCCATCTTCATTTTGGATGGCTGTGATAAGAGTCTGCTGCTCCTCAGAATCTGGTGGAAAAGTGTTGAGTGTCTTGATATCTGATAAATACATCACATGGGAGACCAGGAAACAAATACAAATGAGGTGAGATCCCAAGGCAAACTCAAAAAGGCAATTCAAAACTTTCCAGAAGTAACACTAAACTAATTTGAATATTTCATTTTTTAGTTAATTATCCACCCTGAATGGAAGAGCGTGACAAAACAGCAGATATGGATTTGAGAGAAGTAAATCCCTCATTTTGGTCTTTTATTGCATTACTTTCAAATTACCAACTTCAGCTTCATCTTATAATTTGTGTGAAAATATAAATGAGATAATGGCAAGCACCCTCTCCAAACTGGGAAAAAGTTGAAGAGCTTTACCTATATGCTTCCATTTATGTTTCTCATCTTCGACACCCGCAAATTGAAAAGTTGGCAGCAGATGGATATGAGTGATACCAGCACTTGATAATCTTTTCAAATGTTGGACACCAGCTGAGTCCTTCAAGCAGAATCAGATCAGGGCCATATGCTTATGGGACATATTTAATGCCACCTAAATTCAGCACTTAACTTCTAGAAAATTTTCTATTGTGCCATGGTGTCAACTGTGGGTTCTGGATTAGATGTTTCCATCACCCATTAATCAAAAGCTTGTATAACAAACACAAATCAAATAGCTAATACAGCATTTAAAACCTGGTCATGGATACTCTCTAACAACACCCGAAAAAAATGCTGCTATAAAGCATAATGCAAAAATAAATGAAGGAACAGAATGAACGTGCGAAAAGTTGTTTGACTTGCAAACTGATATCAGACTAACTGTCAAGATTCAAACACGCACCAATGGGGTACCAAATTGGGGCTAAACTTTTATGATAAGCAAGGTGGTGAACCCTAAAATGAGATACTTATATTTACTGTTGGTTTAAACAACTCCCCAAGTTTTCTTTCCAAAATAGTGTTGACAACGACTTATAAGACCACACCCAGATTGCAAGGTTCAGACTCTTCGAGAATCACGTTAGGTTTAGTTGTCTCTCATGAAATAACCTTCATGCGTAAATCTTGCTATAATTGGGGAGCTTTGTCATTAATGGCTTGTCACAAATAGTAGATTAAACAGTAATAATTTTGAATTTATACCTCTTACTGATAACTCCATAATAACATTCGGGAACCTTGTTCACTAAGGCCTGCCGTCTCAATGAAAGAATGAGGGGGAACTAACATGTGAGGACTTAATCAAGTCTCATAGAAAGTTCGATAGGCAAATTTACTAACAACAATGAGAGAATTAGTTTCTTCTTTGGGTTAAGTGTATTTGTGTGTGCGCGCACATCCTCACTCCACACCTTAAACCCACCATCACATACCAATCTAAATCTCGTTCCCCTCCGGCTACCATCCATCATTGGCTGCACCACCCAACTCCTAAATGCTTACCACATAAATGTACCTCAATAGTCTTCCCCTCTAGAACCACAATCCCATCGCACACTACAACAGTATCAGGTAAAATACTATATCAGTCTTTTTCCTGTCATTTCAAATTGCATTTAATGTCATAAACACATTTAGTATACCTATGAGTTGAAGTCCAGTGTAAGTTTACCTTCTATAAAGCTCAAAACTCAATAAGGAATAAGAAGCAAATGAAGACATGAAACAGCATTGTTCAATACACCTACTGATTAAAGTTAGAAATCTGGATCCAGAAACTGTACACCCATTTAAGACAAATCAAATAGAAAACTAAAACTACCTGCAACGTGAAGGCGAGATAACCACCCTGAAATTCATGAGGCACAGTAGGGTCATTGGCACTGGCAAAGTGAAAAACATAGGAAAAGATAAGTTATTCAAAAACAACAATAGCGCTCAAAAATCCATTTTGATTATATATGCATTACAAGTTTATTCTCTAGTACAGTGAACTGCTTCAAACATGTAATAAGAGGAAAGAGCAAAAGCCATGTTGCAGGAACAAAATGAAAGGTAATGCTGGTGAGATGCAGCGAAATTTGCACCATACAATGCACAGGGCTTTCTAGATCTGAATGACTATTGACTAATAATTATACTTACAACTCATTATTATCATCATCGAACAAATGTTAGCAAATACTCAGTAAGATGTTTCCAATAAGAATTCCACATTTGCAAGATCACTAACCTGAAATCTCTGACATGCAGCTCATAGATGCTGACATCAGAAAAGGAAAGAAGATCTGGTTTCTCAGTTTGTAGACTATCCCATCCTTCAGGTTTTACATCATCAGAATCAAGATTAACTAATAATGTCCGCTTGCCATCAGCAGAGAGCCTGCCCGTACAAAAGCCACAAGGTGAATGTAGAGAACACACATTAGACAAAGTAATAATTGCACTACGGAAGCAGCAAGTTACACTGAGTTAAATGAATTTCCGTGAAAGCAAGTGATTGAAACAGATCAACATACCCTCTGGCACATGGATCATTGCTCACACATTTCTCGATCCGCAAGGTGCTAGGATGGTAAACAGACACTTCATAAACATAGTAGCAACCCTCCCAGTGCCTTGGCCCCTTGGCACTCCAAACACCATCTAACTCCTTGAGCTGAACAATTTCTACTGGGTCAGCCTCTGATGGACTCTTATAAACGAGAGCTTGCACTGCCTGATTTGATGGGCGTAATAAGAAACAGCACATTAGTGAAATAACACATTGATCCCTCAATCTCAGGAAATAAAGGACATTTATTACAAACAAAAGAAAAATCTTAGCAGGAAACCTATGAGACAAGAGAACAGAACACACTTGAGCAGTTGGTGCCCAAAGGTAGAGAGAGACAGTTTCAGTAGCAAATGTAGCACCAAGGGGCCCATTATAGGAGAACAACTCATCGAGAATACCAGGTAACTGCAATCCAGTAGCACTTGCACATTTTCCATCAGCTACAAACAACAGAAACCCATTTTTGCCAAACATTAGACATGCTTACACAGTGCATGGTACAGAAAAAGGGGCTGTTAAATCAGCAAACCTAGAGAATTAAAAGGTATTAAAGTCTCAAATCAAGACAAACAAATGAAGGAACAACGTAGAAGTGTTGAACCAGCAATTGACTGCTTAATGTTTATGTTTCCTATTGATAATTTAGTGTAGCAGTATATTTCGATAATCGCCACCAGATGAATTAGATTTCCCTGAATTCTGAGCAAACAGCAGAACCTGAAACTCAAGTTCATCTAATATGAGTTCTACCACAAGATACAAATTTAACATCTCTTAAATACTGAAGATTGAAATGCTGATACATATCAAATCAGAACCTCCAGGGTGCACGGAGAGCTGTACAACATAATGCAATAGATGATAAAGCATCATTTCAAGTAAAGAGAAATGTGGAGTTGTGGTTCACTATGAACTACTGACTCAGACTCCCTCAAGTAGTCGAAAGGCAAAAAGAGGGGAACTACTTACAATTGAAGATGCCAACAGCTAATTGGCACTTGACTAAACCTTGGAAGTCCAAAGTTTTAGGGACGTCAAATGCTGCATAATCTCGAATATGAGGAAATTTTTGAATTACCTAAATCAAGAAAAGATGTAAGGAAACAAAAGAACACACATAAATATATTCCGTCTTTGCATCAATCAAAAGAAAAATTCCTTCCAACAACTAAAAGAACTCATCATGGACTTAGGACTTACCTGTTGTGGAAGTCCATAATTTGTCCGTTTAAGTTTAATTTTCACATCATGGCCTGTTATGCACAGAAAAGGCTTACGATCAGATCTGATTATCATCATCAAACGGAGCACTCGAGACGCTGCCTAGAGTACACACCTTGAATTCCATCATGGGCAACACATAATGCAGCCTTTCTACTAGCATATAAGTAACATTCACCCTCTACATCATCCACATTCCAAGCAATTATTGAACTTGTAACCCAAAATGCTCGACAGTAGAACAGACTATCCTGCAATGATGAAAAACTAAGCACTAAGGACTGTTACAGATTCAGAGATAAGAAAAAACTCCCTCCATCTCAATTTATGTGACACCCTTTAATTTTTTGTCAATCTCAAAAAGAATGACATATTTCTATAGTTAACAATTTAACTCAATACTTCTCATTGTTATTTATAGCTTATTTTAGATCACAAGTTTCAAATGTACTCCTTGTAATCTTAAACTATGTGTCCGATCAAACAGCATCACGTAACAGGGATGGGGAGTAACAATAATTGTCCCCACGCAAAACCCACCATCACTATTACTCCTCCGTCCCAAAATAAGTGTCACTTTAGCCACAAAAAAAAAATTGTACCAAAATAAGTGTCACCTTAGGAATGCAAGGCAAATATTTGTATGTTTTTCCAGCTTTAACCTAATACTCCATCTTCTTAATAGTGTTCAATTCTCAAGAAACACTTACAAAACAGAAATAGCTAGGAAACTACATATTGTATTTATAACTCCCTCCCTTCACTTTTACTTGGTCATGTTTTGCTTCACGAATGTCAATTTCACTAATTTCCTAAGCTAAATTGAATTAGACTAATTCAATATTTTAAATTAAGAAATTCAAAAACTAAACGAAAAATAGTGTAAGTTGCCATCCGTTTTATATTAATATGAAATGTTGGTTTCGAGAAGCAAATAAAGGGAGTACATATGTATTTCAAGTTTAAAACATTAAATTACAAATACAACTACACATTGCTAATAAAACATTTATGTATCATTTTTTTTTTTCCTAAAAACTGTGGTGTGTAGGCTAGCTTGCTCGCACCTCCCCTAATTCCACAAAATAAATAAAATATACAGCATTAATTTTATGTGGAATAAATAGAATATTATCAAATCTTCCATAAATTGCCAAACCTGAGAAGAGGAAGGGTTTTCCGATTGGTTCTGAAGCGACATTGTTGAACAGCACCGAAGATTTATTAAGGGAGGACAAGTTCCTAATTTGATACCGGATCGGTGCCGAGTCAAGGAATTCGGTTGAAGCAGCCTGGTGTGAGTTGGAACAAGTGAACCACTGAACTCGGAAGGAGCAAAAATGGGGGGAAATTGAGTGAATGAAAGTAAAGCAGACATTTGAACAACTGTTTGTTGAGTTCGCTCCTTTTGCAGATTTTATTGAGAGGCCTTCGTGTCATTTTAGGGTGCTTTTTTGGTATCAAGTTTATACGAAACACTTCCAATAGTGTGCGTAGAACAAAATATTAGTATGAAAATTATATCATTTTTTTAGAAAAATATTTTTAAAAAATTAGAAATATAGAAAATATATTTAAAATTTATTTTTTTCAAGAAAAACAGAAAAATTGATTTTTTAAACTTTACATTAAATTTGAAAAACTATTAAAAGTAGTTTTCTAGAATTTTTCTTTAAAAAATACCAGCCAATTTTCTATAATTTTTATATGATATGATGTTTACTTTGTGTATACTGGCTGGGAAGGAACAACTATTGATTCTCGTATTTTTGATGATGCAATATTTAGAACCGAAAATAAATTTCCTATTCCAACTAGCAATAAAAAAAAAATTCATATCTATCATTTTGTTCATTTTAACAAAATTTTATCAGGTTTATTATATGATATTTTTTTGTATTTTGATGAAGATTATTACTATGTTGTTGATAGTGGTTATCCTATACTTTTGTATGAACAAGTTTTTTATTATTCCAAAATAGAAAATTGTGTTTTTTAATGCATTTTTTAATTTTTTTATAACTTTTTTTAAATTAAAAAATTTTAAAAATTAAAAATAAAAAGCTAAAAATAATTTTCTTTTAATAAACACACCCCTTAAATTTGATGATAAATGGACTTCTTTTCTTCCGTCAATACATATTTAACTTATTTGTAGTGGTTTACATACGAAACATTGCAACTTAAATTTGTCCCAAGGAAACATTGCTACATACGAAACATACTTCCTTTTTGTTTCCAAGGAAAGCATGTATATGATATCAAAAAGGTGAATAAGGAAGTAACGGCACTCAATGTAGTAAGATAAGTGTGTGGCCTAAAGCCAAATTTCAAAACGAAATTTTGATAATATATATGTTATTTAAAATTTATTTTTTAGTTTTTTAAGATGTAAAATTATGAATCATTGTCTTACGTTCAATTTCTTTTAATATTTTTTTTCAATGTGTCTCATTTTTTTACTGTTATATAAAAATTTAAAAATTATTTGGTGTAAAATGGTGCATCCAATACTTCTTGTAAGACCACTCTTTATCAAATCAAAATTTAAAAAATCTTTTCTTTTTAGTGAATTAAAATAATACCTTTTTCTTTTTACAAACATATTAACTACGTATTGATATAAAATGGGGAGTAGTTGGTAAGTTTACTAAAATGCCCTGAATTATTATAAACATTAAATTTATCAATAAAAGAATAAGATAATTTTCTTTCTATCAATTTGTTACAAATTATGCCTATAGATTAAATGACAATTTTTATAATATTAGGTAAGGGTAAAGTAAAAATACATAACCATGGGATACGATCAAATTGGTGGTACAATAAAATGGGACTTTTTTTTAACCATGGAGTTACATCATATCATACCACATATTCAAAACAAACATGATTGTAATACAAACCATACCATACCATGAGTAACCACAATCCAACCAAGGGTAAAGCCGCCGCTGTGAGTATGCTAGGAATAGAAATGTTCAAAACCTGTATCAAAGATGAAAATTGTGAATGACTAAAGAATATAATGGAATAAAGTATATCAAAGATCATCAGGTTGAGGTTGAGGATGTTACTGTCCCAAATCAAACTTGTTGGATTATTAGACAGACTCAACACATTTAGATTCACTCTTAGCCTGGCAAAAGTAAGATTAGGCAAATTTACTTATAGTTATTGGGGACCTATAACAAAGTCAGAATAAAGAGCACGATCGATGTTTAAGAATGCTGCTAGACCTAAGTCCATTCCAGATATCACAGAGGACAGAAGTACGCTATAAACCTTAATTAGCAACTGCTTTCCTGTGGACCCTTATGTAAACAAAAGTAGCGAAGAAAACAAGACGCTAAGTTGTTGTGCTAACATTCATTTCCACCATGTGACTTATAGGCTTCGGGGCAGGAATGACAGTGGATTCTAAATGTGTACGTTATATGTTAAATATAAAGGAGAAAACATTGACTAACTATTTCTCAAATGTCCTTTCTCCAAAATGGTGTGGGCAACATTGATGACATGGGCATATAGAAGCAATATAGTTGACACAACATGGCAGTTTACACCTAGAATGGGCAATTTAATTAAAAAATTCCAAAGGCAGATCACTAGCTACTCAACTGTTGCATGCTAAAGGTGCAAAATGCAAATGATATTTGGATGGAAAAGAACCTATGTATCTTTGAGCACAAACAGAGGCTAAAGAGGTTGTCTAGCTATATGTCCAATGTTATTGCCAACCATAGGAATTCAAAATCTTGTGCAGTCCTATATTTGCTACAAGTCTAGTTAGCATGTGTGTTTTTGTTTGGGATGTAGTTAGGCTATACTTTCATTGTCCCACTTTGGTGATTAATACAATCATAGGTTACGAAAAAAACCATCTAATATAATCAAAATTAAAATTAAACAATTCCAAATTGTATACATATATTTGGACCTTTTCTGTCGAAAGAGAAAGTTACCGAATAGCTGGAATACCTCCACCTTTTATCAATTTAAGACCTATATGTAGAAAAAATCATGTCTGAAGGACCACGCCCAACAAACAGAGCTGCAATGTGCGAATCCGAAATAGTCCAATTCATGTTGAAGCTCGATTTACAACATGATTTACTAACATAAAAATATGAATAACTAGAAGATATGGTAATAACTAAATTAAACAATTCCAAATTGTATGCATATAATCGGACCTTTTTCCAAGAAAGAGTAAGTTTAAGAAAATTAACCTGAATTGTGATAAGATGATTGCACTTTAATCAGAAAGAAAGAGCTCAACTCAAGATCTAAGTACAATAAAATCTTGTTGAAACTTGAAAGCACATTCCTAGAAATAGAGTCTATAATACGCGAATCTCTTCATAGTGTAGTCAACATTGCCTTTGTATTCAAATCAAGCATAGCTCTTTCCTACAAACATCCAACAGCACTCATTGCACTTTGATACAATTTCTGATCTTTTTATACCCCATTAAAGAATGTCCCAAAATTCTCAACATTGGCTGTAACGACTCCCATGGCAAATAAATCCTCTTATTATTACATCTATTTTCACCTACAACAAATTGTCCTGAGAACCAAATCTTACAAAATTTGCTTTCAACTGGTATTTGAGGTAATCTACTATAGTAACAGCAACCCCAATTATTCGTGCTCGTTTCATCGATCGTATAGTACCATATGGTTCTAAGCTTGCTGAAACAACAGCCAAGTTAAGCTCCGTAGCAGAGTTTTTAGCTGCTTTATTTGTCTCATGATAAATACTTACATAAGATAAATCAGGTATATTTACTGTAATTGCTTGGCAGTTACATAAGGACGTAGAGTGCTTGCAAAACAGCTTCGAAACCAGCTAATGGCTTATGTAGATTGACTCTCTCCCTCCATTATGGGGAGAAAACGAAGGACAACGAGGTGGAGTTGGGGTTCCGAGGAATGAAATGTGCACCTGAATTAGGTTGACGTAGAAGATTCGGAGGAAGAAAGAGAAGGAGGGATAAATAGGACAATGAAAGTTAACGACCGGATTGCATCATGTGCTTTTGTGTAGGAATCAGACCATTTTGTTTTGGTATGCTTCCTTCTTTTTATTCTACACGTGTTCCTAAATATTTTATTTTAGGAAATATTGCGTTGGGAACTTTGGGATAAAACTAGGGGAAAATACATGGTTTATCAAACAGATGCATATAATTAATTTATTTATCTTAAATTTCAATTAATTATGATTTGTAAGCTAATTTTACTAAACAACTTTCCTTTCACTAGCCATTCTCCTAATCTCTCCGTGTACTAATTATATTCGATTATTATATGATTATATTTTTTTATTTTTTTAAAATTTAAATTTACATAGTTTTATATAATATATAATTTATTAAATTATATTTTGCATATAATCAAATATTAATTTTTATGTGTTTTATATTTGTTGATATAAATATAATTTATAATGAATAAACTAAATACAATTACCTATGAACAGTAATTTAAAATTTATTGTTGTGAATGATAAATTTTGACTAAATTTATGACCATTCTCGTAAGTTGCCCGTGATATTAT
>JBDJHY010000007.1:3377169-3393646 GCA_039654485.1 Withania somnifera
GACGCCACTCAGTCCGTCCCCTGGTAGCTACCTAATAAAATATCCATTAACGCTTTACTCGAAGCTTGGACTGATGCGCGATTTGTTGCGTTGGAAATTAGACTCAAAGAACTTGAAGTTTGATAGGTTATGGGTCACGTAACTCTGAATATTACAGGAGATAGCTTGTTTGAAGTGGATCCATGACTGAA
Source organism: Withania somnifera (assembly GCA_039654485.1). Classification (NCBI taxonomy): domain Eukaryota; kingdom Viridiplantae; phylum Streptophyta; class Magnoliopsida; order Solanales; family Solanaceae; genus Withania; species Withania somnifera. Next base: position 3,377,361 of record JBDJHY010000007.1, read on the forward strand.
CCTATATAAAAACTTAGCTGGTAGAAAAAATTTGAATTCCATTTAGCGCTAGGGGTTCGTTATGACTCTAAATCACCTCAAACACTCAAAATACACTTCGTAAATAAATTTAACACATAAGTTCGAGTATTAACTAATTGGGCTCGAGTCGAACCACACACTAGAACGGTTCAAAGCTTTTCTCAAAAGTCCTGGGTGTTACAATATCTGCTCCTTGGGATTCTTCGTCCTCAAATGATGGTCTTGACTAGGAGGAACACACGTGAGCTAACAATTTACTTTACTACCACAAGGATTGACAACTACTTACTAAAAATTCACGAGCATTAAGTTATGAGTGCAAGAAACTGACATAGACTTAATGAGCTTGATTCAGGACATGAACTTAGTCTTGAATATGGGTCTCATTTTAACACCATATTTTCTACTTGTATACTAAATATTAAAAAATAAATTAAAAATAACTTATTTTCTAAAAAATAAATTAAAAATAACTTATTTTCTAAAAAATAAATTAAAAATAACTTATTTTCTAAAAAATAAATGGAAAACATTTTTCTTTCCTAAGACACCCTTAATTATTACACCGAGAAACAGAAGAAAAGAAAGAATTATGCCAACTGTTAAATTTTTGTTTTACATGAGATAAAACATTAAATTTAATTAATCTGTAAATGGCATGCAGTTTTCAATCCAAATGCTTATATATAATAAGTAATTTTGGAGTGTATTGAAAGTCAAATCTCATTATTATCTCATGAATCTACAGGAGAAAATTTTTTTTTCTTAAAAAACAAAAAGACACATGAAGGTGAAGCTCCACATAAGGCAACAGGATTTTTACAATTTCTCTTTTTCATCCATAAATTATATCACACTTATGCAACATTAGTTCTCACGCACCATAATTGGTATTATGCATTAACCCCCAATACGTGTCGACTTCCTGTTGGCTCATACCTTCTTCTAATCACTATTAGTACTAATATTTCGCATGTCATGTACATAAAATAAGAAATTTATTAAATATTGATCATGAATAATTTATTTTTATTTGTAAAGAGATAATGATCAAAACTCTACTTAAATTATTACTTTTTCACAAGTTTTACATCTCAACTATCAGTTATTGTCTTTTCCTAACTGAACGATCACCATTTACTATATTTGATGTGTTTTAATAAGGGAAATAGGACTAGTATTATTTTGCACATTAAATAGTGATAGTTCAGGTAGAAATATAAAACATCTGATAGGTGATCTAGTTAATTTCAAAGTGTGTTTTAGTACATATTTATATAGGAAAAAGAATAATCGACAGTTACAATATGAAACTCGAAAAAATGAGAGTTCATATGTGTTTATTATCATTCTCTTTTGTATATTACTTTGAGATTGTTATAGGACCCACATTTTATGTGTTTCTAATAATGAATATTTACAAAACATGAGACAAAACCCTAAAAAAATCAACCAATGTAATTAATGGAGGTGAAATGATGCACAATACTTAAGCCTAATCATATAATTAACATTTTTTTTGCCTTCCACTAACCATATAACTAACTCCACTTCATAGAAATTATTTTTTAAAATCTGGTTTATCCATAATATAATTAATTTCTAATATACAAATGGATATATAATTGATGGTATAAAAACCAAGTGTGTGTGAGACAAAATAATTACAAACATATGATGTTAAAAATTGCAAGTCTGGTTTATGAGAACTAATCCATGTACAGAAAGTGTGACAACCTTAAAAAATATTATACTTTCAATGGCCTTTTATAACCACCAACGGCCAATTCAGTTGGGTCATAATGAAGTTTTCTTTTTCTTTATTCGGTATATACTATCACTTTTTAGCTTCTACTAATTTGAATATATGTTTAAAAACTCTTACTTTAAATGTGTTTTATATAAAGGAAGGAAATATTATTCTAAAAGTGTTTAGATATATAATATAAGTAAATATATTATAATATAAGATATTTGAGACTCCGATTATCAACTCGACACTAGATTTTACTTTCAACCTCGATCAGAGATCCTGATCTGACTTTTGATTGATCTCAACATCGACTTGTAATCTAAAAAATATCGATGCTGACCCTGCTTCCACAACTCTTGATTGGGAACCCCTAACTTTAACTCCTGAGTTAAAATCTGATGCTAACTCGGGACATAACGCTTACTACAAGACTAGTTCTTGACTTGGAACTTGACATCAGCTCTCGATCAAGGTTGGATATAAAGTATTCACTGACAGGGTGGCTCAAGGGTGAATATAGTAAATTGTTTGCTTTAAACCACGAATATTTTTTAGGCCCCCCAAAAAATTAACAAAGAATTTTATAATTTTAATTTTACTTAAAATTGTAAAAATAATATATATACTTTTACTTGAAAACCCTTCATCCCAAACACACTCTTCAAGGATAAACTACTGTATATATTATATATGACTTCATATAGGCATCAAATCGAGATGTTTAATTAAAAACTGAGAACTGTTTGCCACTTTACTATAACATTTGATAATGGATCATAATGAATATGTACTCTACGAATTATACTCTTTTTATTTCCTCTTATAATCTATTTTTTTAAAGTCATCAAATTATTCTTGTCATATGAATGAAAAATTCTAAACTTTGTTAGGGTCTAATTACAAGTAATGAATCACGTGTCCGCCAAATGTAAGAGAGTAATTTTCGAATGAAAATAAATTAAATCACAAAATGAGAAATACTTATATCAGAAAAATTCAAATATGTAACATGGTTCAGTTCAATATATAATTGTGGACATAAATGAATAATCCACTTTATAAAAAAAATAGAGTATAAAATATAAAAATAATCTCACAAAATTCATTATTAAAGAGATTGACACAAGTTATTACACGATAACTCTTGCAACTATGTTTCCCCTCATTCAAGAAAAGAAAATTCAAATATGAAAAAAAAAATAAAGCTAAAATCGATAATTAGTTTCAGTGGTTATAACAATTACATCACAGAATTATTTATTTCCTCACATTAAAACAATTGAACTAATTTACTTTTCATTTCAGAAAGTTATAAAATTTTACCAAATATAACAGTACTAATATCACCTCAATGATCAATATGAGTTATTATTAGTAGATAAAATTATTTAATAGTAACTTCATTGTTATACTATGTAAAATTTAAAATTAGTTGTGCTTGAAAGTTTATTCTAACATGAAATCATAACTATTTATTTTTTATTTGCCTTTATTATTTGTACTATTCTCTATTCGTCTCAAATTTATCTATATGTCTGATTTAATTTTTTCATACTTTGTAATTTATCACTTGATAATTAACAAATGTGCATTTAATTTCTTAAAAAAATATATGTCATGATTTCTAAAAATTATTGTAACGACATGTCCCGTTATTACGTTATAATCTCAGGGTGTGTAATATCATATAAAAATCAAACATTATGAGCTCTAATAGTGTTTTGATTTTAGGTTGTGATGTTTGGTGGATTATAATTCGTTAATGGATAGTTGAGTATGTAAGATTTTTCATTAAATGTGATTCACATATTACTAATTGATTTTACTATTATAAATATTAAATTATATAATTATTATTTGGTTATAATGTTTGAAATTTTTTTAAAAGAAATTGGATTCTTATGATACTTATTTTTTTATGGGAGGGATAAGAATTCTATTGGCTGAAACTGATTGTAGGGTTTCTGGACTGATTGATTATTTATGTCTATGTTTTCATCATATCAGATAACTACAATTTTGCAGAAACAGTCTAAAAACCTCTACAAATATTTTTTTCTTCTTTGTTTAATATTTCAGGCATACACATTTTTGTACTTGATCATAATGGCTCGAGGTAACCCTAAATTGTGCTGCATTTTATATGTTATTTGGTTGTATGCATATTTTTAGTCTATAAATTCTTATTGTGTGGTATCAGAGCCACCATCTATGTTGTTTTGATTGATGCATATTTTATTTGCTGGATAATTTAAAATTATTGTACAAATAAAATTTTCTAAATACACCTTGAGATATTATTTACCTTGGTAAATTTAAATAAAATTTGCTTGTTTGCTATAATACCTAGATGCCAATTATTATTCAATAAGAAGTATATTTCTTGTTCAATGTCTATTTTGTTTGAGGCAGTAAATTATGAGATTTTCTTACTTAGGATATTCTTTCAAACAAGTGAGAACATATACTTATCTTTAAAATGGGAAGGCTTTGTGTTATGAATAATTTCAATAAATGTATTAAAAAGTTATGGTTATAATTAAAGACTTCCTTGGATGGATATTGCCATTAATACAGAATTTATTTCATTACTAAAACGATCAAAATGTGACGTTTGAATATATATGTTTTTTTATTTATATAAATATGAATAGTTGGTTATTAGTGCTAATTAGAGCACCATACTTGTGATTTATTGAATAAATAAATCGTACTACTTTTAGTAAAAATTGCAGAATACTTTAGATCTATTTCATATACAAAAACATTTTTTTTAGACCTAAAATTAAGTGGAGCCAAATTATTATATGTGATTAATTATGGTCTCAGATTTTTTTAATGTCATCGAATTATTCTTGTCATATGAATGAAAATTTCTAAACTTAGATAAATTGAATGAAAAAACAGAAGAAATTCAAATATTTAACATGGTTCAATTCAACATATGGTTACGAACATAAATGAATAATCCACTTACTATATTATTATAAAAGCGTGAATAATAATGTTGATTGATCAAAAATATCTATTAAAAAGCTAATTGATTAATTTATCCTTTTATATTAAAATTTACTTCATTTGAAAATTGACTGGTTATAAGTATAATTTTGTATTAGAGCTAAATAAAGCAGTTTTTTATTAGGACTAAGTTTTTCTTTTATTTTTTAAAGCAGTTTTCTATTAGGATAAATTATTTTTGGTATTATAATATGGGATCTTACATAAATATTGAATATAATTTACATTATTTAAGATTTTGCCTATTAATTAGAAATTATTGAAATAAACTAATGACTTTTATTTGAAAAATGTGTATTCGTCAAATACTAAATTAATATTCTTCTTGACATATAATTTCAAATAATTCTAATATTTATTATGATTGACAAAAAATAACGTGCGAGACACGTTCAAAGACATTAATATAAAAAAAAAGCATAAAATACAAAAATAACCTTACAAAATTCATTATTAAAGAGGTTGACACAAATTATAACAAGACATATATAATACTTGGGACTTACAAATTCATACTCTTAAACAGTATTTTCATTAATGAATAGTTGAGTGAATAGCAAGATAACACTGGTAACACTTGATGCACGCTAGAGTTCAAAATCTTATCCTCCAAAAAAAAAAAACAAGATTAGCCAAAAACAAAGATATGTTTTCTTTAAGGAAAAAAAGTCAATTAATTACAATAACTATATTTCCCTTCATTCAAAAAAAGCTATTCAAATATGAAAAGTAAATCAAGCCGAAATACATAGCTAATTTCAGTGGTTATAACAATTACATCAATAAACTATTTATTTCCTCAGATTAAAATATTTAATCTATACTTTTCATTTCAGAAAGTTACAAAATTTTATCAAATGTAACAATACTAAAATCACCTCAACGACAACATGATTTTTTATTAGTAGACAAAATTATTTAATAGTAACTTCTGGTTTCTGATATATGAAAAGTACACTATATAAATATATAAAAAGAAAAGTGAATAAAAAATGGTGAGAATAAATTTTGGAGGAAAACGAAAATTTTCAAGTAAAGTGAGCTTTACTTTATGTAAACTCATTTCTCCCGCATTGGTGTGAGAAATGAACTTCTTGGTGTTTATATTGAGTTAGACATCTTCATACAATTGACGAATTAAAAAGAAGATGAGTCTCGCGCCTTCGTCATTGGTCACTCGATTTGGTTTCAGATTTCGATCAATAAACTACCTTTTTGGATAAAATTTAATTAAAATTAATTATACAACAATTTTTTATTCGAAAAATGACACTCAATATTTTTCATGACTAAGTGTGGGTCGCACATGCACCGAAGGGTCGCATTCCTTCAGTTTGAAATGTTGTTTCAAGTTCATTCTGCTAAAAGTTGAAAAATATAAAAACTTCATCGTTGACTCGAAGAACAACTTGGTTATTATATTGTGCTCACTTTGGTTATGGAAGATTAAGATCATTTGATTTTCTATTCCTTTGGTTTGAAGAATATAAAAACTTCACTGAGTTCGTATTCGGTTCAAAGAATATAAAAATTTCACCAAACTACTAAAATTTGATTTTTGTTACTTTGTGAAGCAAAAATGATGAATGTGGATGAAGTGAACAAGAAAACGACGAATGACATGCCAACAAACATTGATTTGTCAAGACGTTCAAATGATGCTCCTGCCATGCCACCAGATGAAAATCCAACAAAGTCTTTGAAATAGACTTTAAGTAATGCCAGCAGAAAATGTTCTTCTATTTGACTACGCTAAGTCTACAGAAGTTCATCAGCGAGAAAATTTCAGTTTTTCCAGAATCAACTCAAAATGATGAATGCTTCTTGGTGAATGAGGCAAGGAAGCACTTAGACTTTTTATGTAAGAACTACATATTGAGTGGTCTGGAGGACAGTTTGTACAGTGTGTGCAACAACATAAAAACTTCAAAGGAATTCTGGGATGCTTTAGAGAAGAAGTACAAAACAGAGGCAATTGATCCTAATGAGACAAAATCTGGAAAAAAATCGACTGAAATAAAAGAAATCAGTAAAAAAATATCTCGTTGATCACAAAAATTAATCACTGAATTGGACAAACAATTGGGTGCTGGGACAAAGAAGTTCATAGTCGCCAAATTTTTGGGTTTCAAGATGGTAGACAGTAAAGTTGTTATCCAAATCCAGGAATTACAAGTTATTATTCATGATCTCTTTTATGAAGGTAGATACTCATTTAATGCCTTTCTTGAAAGTATTAGATATGGAACTAATACTTGCATAACCTTTGATGTAGGTTTGATAGTAAATGATGCTTATCAAGCAACAACAATAATTCAGAAGTTGCCTCTTATATGAAAGGACTTCAAAAATTATTTAAATCATAAATGTAAGACAATGTCACTCGAAGATCGCATTGTTTATTTGAGGACTAAGGAAAATAACAAGGCTGCAGAGAAGAAGTCTAAAGGGAGTTCAACTATTTTTGGATCAAATATTGTTGAAATTAGACCATATAATTATATAAAAAAAAGAAAAAATCCTTCAAGAACTAAGAATTATCCCATCAAGAAGAAGTTCAAAGCTAGCCATTATAATTGTGGCAAAGTTGATCACAAGGTCGAAAACTGTCGAGCTCCAAAGAAGAGAAAGAAGAAGAATCAGGAAAACATGGCTAAAACACTTGAAGAAGTTGACAACTTGTAAGTCATGTTATCTGAATGCAACTTGATTGGTAACCCAAGAGAATGATGGATAGACTTTGTGTCCTCCCACCATGTTTGTGCCAACAATGAACTTTCTCATCATACACTCCCACTGGACCGAATGAAACTACGTTCTTGGAAAATTCAGCAATAATAAAAATTGAAGAATTAGACATGATTTGCTTGAAAATGACATTTGGAAAGGTTATGACTTTGAAAGACGTCCTTCATATGCCTGACTTGTGGAAGAATCTAGTCTCAATTTCTATTTTGACTAAGAACAGACTCAAATGTGATTTGTTTTCGATAAAGTTGCAGTAAGTAAAACTAACATGTACGTACAAAAAGGCTACCTAATTGAGGGCTTTTTAAACTTTATGTAGCTATAATTGAAATGAATAAAGCTCCAACCTTTTCTTACTTGTTTGAGTTAAGTAATTTATAACATTCTCGTCTGGGACATGTAAATTTTAAAAACCTGCGTAAAATAATAAATTTAGAAATATTGCCTAAGATTGAGTGCAATAGATCACATTGTCAAGTGTGTGTGGAATCAGGGTTTGTAAAACGTCCTTATTAGTCTGTTGAAAGAAATTCAAATTTCTTAGACTTAATTCACACCGATATTTCTGATATGAAGTCAATACCATCTCATGGTGGAAAAAAATATTTAATAACTTTCATTGACGATTATACTCGATATTGTTGTGTTTATTTGCTTAGTAGTAAAGTTGGAACATTTGAATCATTTAAACAATATAAAATTCAAGTTGAAACTCAGTTGAACAAGAAGATAAAGGCAATACGAAGTAATAGGGGCGGAGAGTATGAATCTCATTTCGAAGATATTTGTTTGAAAATAAAATCATCCACAAACAATTGTTCCATACTCACGTCATCAAATGGAATTACGGAAAGAAAAAATCATACTTTAAAAGAAATGATAAATGCATTATTAATAAGTTTTGATTTACCGTAACGCTTGGAGGGGGGAATATTCTTACAGCTAATTTAATACTCAATAGAGTTCCCCACAGCAAGACACAATCGATTCTATATGAAAAATAGAAAGGAAGAAGACCCAACTTGAAATACTTCAAAGTGTGGAGGTGTCTAGCTAAGGTCCAAGTTCATAGACTTAAAAAGTTGAAAATAAGACCGAAGACTGTGAATTGTGTTTTATAGGATATGTTGCAAAGAGTAAAATATATTAATTTTTTATTCGCAAATTAAACTATTCCGACATTCATGTTAATGCGGTAATAGAATCAGACAATGTTGGACTCTTTAAACATATTTATTTTTATAAAACTGAATGTGAGTCATTGAGTAAAGAATCTAAACAATCACGAGAAGAACCAAAGAAATATGAACTGAATGAAGATAATCCAAGATGTAGGTAAACGTCGAAAAATAGTTACTTCCTTTGGATCGAATTTTTTGACATTCCTGCTTGAAGATGAGCCTTGAACATTCAAAGAAGTCATGTCTTCTTCGGACTCATTATTTTGGGAAGAAGAGGTCAATAGTGAGATTGAATCAATCTTAAGTAACCAAACTTGAGAATTGGTTGATCTTCCTTCAGGAAATAAACCTTTAGTATTGAAATGGATCCTTAAAAGGAAAACAAAAGCTGACGGAACTATTGACAAGTATAAAAAAGGTTTGTTGTTAAAGGTTATAGGCAAAAGGAAGTTCTTGACTATTTTGACACATACTCACTAGTAACAAGAATAACATCTATTTGGATGTTAGTCGCATTGACTGCGGTATATGATATTGAAATACATCAAATAAATGTAATTTTTTTTAAATGGAGATTTGGAGGAAGGATTTACATGAAACAACCGGAAGGGTTTGTGTTCCAGGTAAAGAAAGAAAGGTGTGTAAACTTGAAAGTCACTTTATGGACTAAAACAAGTACCCAAACAATGACATGCAAAATTTGACCAAACAATATTGGCAAATGAATTCAAAATTAATAAGTGTGATAAATGTTTCTATATTAAGAACGCCCAAATCATCAAGTCGTTGTTTGTCTGTATGTTGATCATCAGTAGAGACGTGATTTTACATAAATGCTACAAAATGAATGTTGGCAAACAAATTTGATATGAAAGACTTAGGGTTCCTAATGTAATCTTAGTGACAAGAATCCATAAAACTCCTCGAGGGTTAGCATTGTCACAGTCTCTTTATATTGACAAGGTATTTGACAAGTTCAAGTATTTGAATTTCAATATTTCGAAAACCCCAATGGATGTGAGCTTTGCACTTCAAAAGAATAAAGGAGAAAGTGACTCACAATTAGAATATGCATGAGTTTTAGGAAGTTTGATGTATATCATGAATTGTATGCAAACAGATATAGCATGTACTATTAGTAAACTTAGTCGGTACACAAGTACTCACAATCAAACTTATTGGATGATGATGAAACAAATTTTGGGATATCTAAATCATACTCAAAATTATGTTTTGAATTATGACAAATATCCTAGGGTACTGGAAGGATATACTGATGCAAATTGAATCACGAGACTTGAGAAGTAAAATCCAAAAGAGGGTATGTATTTACTCTTGGTGGAGGAGCGGTTTCTTTGAAATCATACAAACAAACATGTATCGCTCGTTCCACATTGAAATCTGAATTCATAACTTTAGATAAAACCGACAAAGAAGCTGAGTGGCTCTGAAATTTCTTGAAAGATATCCCATTCTGGCCCAAATCGTTGTACATTGTGATAATCAAGCAACAATTAAAAGGCAGGAAACACTATGTATAATGGTAAGTCTCGTCATATTCTACGAATAGCCACGAAACGGAGAAGATAATACCATTGAAAAACTATTCTTTAGTGAAATTATCACTGTTGAGTATGTAAAGTCAAAAGATAATGTGTTGGATCCACTTATAAAAGGTCTATCTATAGAGGCCGTTGAGAGATCATCAGGGGGAATAGGTTTAAGGCCTAAGATAAGTCATCATAGGGGTAATTTTACCTAGCAGACTGGAGATACCAAGAACTAGGTTCAAGGAGATCAAATAAAGTTATGTATGACAGTTCAACATTGTCAAATAACACAATCCATTCTCATGATGAAGACAATATTCCGAAACAAGGATAAAGTTTTAAAGGGTTTAAGCTTTTTAATGGTTTCTAAGTTTGGCAGATAAGACCAAACATTTTATCTATGGAATTAAATGTTTAGGAATCACCTATGTGAGTGAGAAGTGAAAGTCGCTTCAAAGAGTATTAGAGTAAAGGATGATTCTCTAAGCACTCATGAAATCAGGCAAAGTTCATGGCTGAAACGAACTAAACCGTGAGAACTATAAATGGTTAAAGGCTGATTGTGTGACTTGTATTATCTAGGTGTGTAATAAAATTTGACCGTTCAAAGATATCATAGCTACTCATTGATCGAGTCTGATATAAGTTCACTATAGAAAGTTTAAAGGAAAACTTATTTATTCATATGCAATTAGTCTTTGCTGGTAAATCACACAGTTGTCCATATATTCTTCGTGAAATATAGTCATTCTCATTCATTGGTGGGATTGTTGGGCTAATATATATAAAGTACACTATATATAGATAGATAGAAAGGAAAGTGAATGAAAAATGGTAGGAACAAATTTCGGAGGGAAGTGAAAAATTTCAAGTAAAATGAGTTTTACTTTATGTAAGCTTATTTCTCCCTCATTGGTGGGAGAAAGGAACTTATTGGTGTTTATATTAGATTTGTCATCTTCATGTAATTGATGAACTAAGAAGAAGATGACCCTCGCGTCGTTGTCGTTGTCGCTCACTCGGCTTGACTCTATTTGAATTTGGAAGATGATCTATCGAGAGACTATCTTTTTGGACAAAATTAATTATATAACAATTATTTATCTGAAAATGACACTCAATATTTTTTCTCCATGTGCGGCTGCACATGAACAAGTGAGGGCCGCACATGCACCTAAGGTCGCATCCTTTCGGTTTGAAATGTTGTTCCATGCGCGGAGGGCATGTACGGACACACATGACCATGTGCGAACCGGCACATTTGACCGCAACGCATCTGAAATCATGCAACTTTTCAGCAAAAGTTGCTCGTAACCATTGCATCTCTTCTTACGAGGTGTTTGTTGGCTATGAATAACTGATTTATCCTCAGATATTGGTACTAAAAAATTTATTTTTCTTCTACATTTCTAACATGCAAAATCTAATGTGATTTGCTACCATTGAGTGGTTCGTTGCTCTACAGAATTTAAGGTACCGTTATTCTGTAGAATTGATTATTTGTCCTGTGAGGATATATTTCGTAATCTCGGGTACTTGAGAAGAATAGTTTTCTTAAGGACACACCATGCATTCCTTGGAATTGATCATTTCTAAACTACATTTCTTTTTTTGTTATATTTGAAGTTTTCTATGTTACATGTTGTTCTTCATTGTATGTAAATATAGATTTTATTTCGTAACCCGAAAGTAACAACTTCATTGTTATACTATGTAAAATTTACCTTTTAAATGTATATAAAAGAAATTGTGATATCACTTGTTGTTATGGGTGGGTAATATATAGTTAACGACTTTATTATTATAGTTAGTTGGGAAAAAAAATGAATGCAAACTAGTAGCTCGGAGGAGGGAAAATGGATTTACCAAGCATCGACATGGCATATTGTAGAAAATTTCTAAGTCTAATATAAAAAGTAAGTTAGAAAGTTGCTATAGCTCAAAAACGTATTTACTATTCGCCTCAGATTATCTATCATATCTAATTTGACTTTCTCATGCTTTGTAATTTATCACTTGATAATTAACAAAAATGAGTTTAATTTCTTTAAAAGATATGTCATGTTTCTTAAAATAGGTGTAACGATTTATCCTATTATATTAGGATGGCGTAATTTCAAATAAAAATTCAGCATTATGAGCTGTTATAATGTTTTTATTTCATGTTGTGATGTTTGGTTCAGTTATAAGTGTTATCCGGGGTTAATCTGTGATTCCTTAAATTTGAGATTGTGTTGTGAAAAGGGAATAGCTCCAGTTTTTATACGTTTCCACTTTCCACAGCCAGTCGACTGTGGTAACATTTACTGTCGTAGCCGCAGGTATTGGTGCCGTCCGAGACAGTGGCAATACTGCAGCGGATCCTAGATCATCACACGATGCCTTCGTAGATTATAGTGAGCAAAAGACTCTCCTGTTTATACAAGAATTGGTTCTTGGTCACCGAGTAACATAATTCTAACTATTTGGGCTCCTTTACAATCGGTTAGTTTCTTTCTAGCTAAATTGTAAGTAGTTCTTGCCCTCCAAGTAATACAAAGAATGGATTGGACGTACATAATATTTATCTTCTCTGTTCGGCACTCTTTTCTTTTTTAGACTATTTCAATAAAAGAATGTCAGCTTAAGAATTTTACTCCAAAATTTTTCTTTTATCTTAACGAAATGGTTTATTTAAAAATAATTTTAGACCACAAGTTTCAAAAAATTTTATTAAAAAAAATAATCATGTCAAGTTAAATAATATCACATAAAATAAAACAGAAAAATTATATGTTTTACCAAAAAAAAAGAATTGACATTTTGCATCCCCACTGTCTTTGCTAATATTTGTATAATTCCTCCTTCCTAAAATAATTTAAATGTTTCACTTTTTTTTTTTATTTTTGAGAAAAAGAATAATATTATAACTATTTAGGACGGATTAAGAGGTCAATTCTTGATAAGACACCACTTGACACATTAATGTTCATTTTCTGATTTTAATGGAGGGAAAGTTGATTAACCAAAACTTACCACCACTTTGAATTTTAATTTAGGAATACTTTAGTACTAGTAATATTATTACACTACTAAGAGGTCATGAATTTTAAATAATATTGTAGAACATTTGGAATAAAAATACCTCATATTAATTTGAGATGTTTCCACGAATTATTCAATTCTTAATTTTGTGTTAATATCTCTGTAGATGGTACTCTCTAAGGATTAATCTCCTAAATTCTCACATTTGCAATTCTAGGAAGAGAAATAAGAATTACCTCAAATTATCTGCAAAGGTAAATTTAGGATTTAGAGTCTTTGAATTCTGATTAATATAGTCTTTTATATTCTAGTTATTTTAAGTTCTTGGCACAAATAGTTCTGAGTTGAAATAATTAATAGACAGACAAGTAGACAGAATTTAAGGCTTATTGAGGTTTTAAATTCTAATTTTTTAAATGTAATTATTAATAGGTTCTAAAATAATACTTCATACATATTCAATTGATTTTTTTCAAAGATAAATAGGTTTCGTCAAAGCTATTGAATTCGATCAAATACGCGGTAAGATATTATCTAGCTTCGACCCTAGTAACCAAGGGTTTAGTTGAACCAACAATACTCGTTTAAGATCCATCTCTGGTTATCAATGTTTTTTTAATAAATCAGTATCCATCTTTGGTATATGGGGTGACAGATCCAGAATTTATATGTCGTGGGTACTTGAAAGGTTCGAATACATATCTTGAAATCCAATTTAATTTTAATGTTCCGCTAGAAAATCAAAACACCCAAATATCTTCTTGATTTTATTAGTGTTTTTTCTATCTTACACCAATTTATATTTTTTATATATATATTTCTTCCATGTCAAATTTAATGGGTACCAAACCACCCTGATAATGCACTTAGGTCTGCCCCTAGGTATATATGCATGGGGCGGAGCTAGCATAATTTCAAAAATCTAAACCCCTACTGTAGAAAATTATACTATTTATATATGATTAAAATTATATAAATATATATATGTAATAGATGTCGAACTCCTTTTGGCTAGTTCATGTGTTTACTTCCTCAGATTTTGAACTCACTTAGTTACAATTCTGATTCCGCCACTGAGTATATGTATGATATATATAAAAGCTATTATTATATATTAACTTAAGATCATTATAACCAGTGAAAGAGACACCCTATGGCCAAGCGTTTCATCCGAACCCCTTCCAAAAAATATTATATTGTTTATACATAATTAAAATTATGATATATATATGTTGACTCCCCTTTTCTAGTGCATATATTTATTTTTTTAGATTTTAAAACTCCTTAATAAAAATTCTAACTGTATCACCGATTATGACTTATACTCTTCGTTTGTATTTTCAAGCTTCAACGAGTTCTAAGTTGGTCCAAAGCCAACTACGATTCATTTATTTTTATTGTCACAATATCCATAGTGATATCCAGTCTATTTTCACTTAAAATAACAAATCCATGCACCGATTTTTTGATAAGAGTTTTTTTTTTTTTTCACAAAGATTTTATCTTTATTTTTTATTCAAAAAATGGGAAGAAAATAAAAAGAAAAGTCCTCACTTATAATTTTTTAAAAAAAGTTCGTGCAAAAACACGGTTTTAGTTTACTGTATAAGAAAATGATGGATGATGGAAAATAAAAAGTCTTTTTTCTTCCTTTTTCAACTTCACATTTGTGAGCTGCATGTGAGGTTTTGTTAGTTTTCCTATAATAATAGAACATCTTTTCTGCTTTTTCATGTGTGTGTCAATTTTGTCTTATAATTTGGGGAAAAAATAATAATATACTCAGTATAATTTTATATATGAGACTGGAGCAGTGACGGAATCATCTTGGGTTCATTTTAATTTTTTCTGAAAAAAATTACATATAGGATTGAAATTATTTTATATGTATATATAGAAGATGTTGATCCCTTTTCTCTTTCGGTCGGCTATTTTTATTTATTGTTTGAACCCTCTTAGTGAAAGTTTTAATTTTATCACTGATTTGAAGATGGTAGAATATATGCAAATTTTATTCATGCATGTTATACGGAGACAACCTTGACTATTTTCGAAAGACTCTCGACTCAAATACAATAAATTTTGTATTATGATTTACAACAACAAAAACAATACACGCATTATAATCTGGCATGTGAAATTTGGAAAAGAAAGAGTGTACGCAAATTTTATTCCTATCTTATAAAGATAAAAATTAAGTTTCTTTTCCAAAAACATGCAAGATATAGGAAATTTTATTTTATGATTTATTATGTTTTAAAACTTTTCGAAGGTTCTATACTCACCGTTCTAAATACTCATATAACCATAATTAGTGGTCTTTATCTGACCGTGACTGCTAATTAATTTTCTAATTTTTTTTTACTTGTCTCTATCAACTCATGTAGATGAAAGACTAGTGATGTTAAATTAATTGTATATATTGTCTTGTCGAAAAACTTAAACATTTAAATATAAAATATATTTTTTCATTTAGTTAACAATTCATTCTAACGCGCAAGTCTGATTCTTTTTCTCAAGCTAATCATATTTAAGCATATTTGCTAATGAATGACGATCAGAGTCAAACCTACGACGAACATAAAGAACACATTCTTCCTCTGATAACACATTAAATACCATTAATCGTCTATAAAAACTTTCAAATGTTAAAAGAGAAATTATTTGAATCTTATCAAACAAGACTGACTTTACCCGTAAATCGCTATGAGGTTGGACGAGGTATGAAGAAACTCTAATTTCTTTAAGTCATCAATACGAAAAGACTCAAATTTGTGATTTATAATGTCATTATTATGTCATAATAAATAATAAAAATGAGAGCAAAAACCTCTTTGCAATGTTGGTAGATTTTAGTTTCCTAATAATAGGCTAAATATAATCCTAAGGCTTTAAAAAACAACCATCTCAAAATATTTTTGATGAAATCCCTCTCCCAACATTATTTCAAGAAAAAGGTCCAAAAACACTCCACTTGCAAACAACTAATTA
>JBDJHY010000007.1:3413306-3427249 GCA_039654485.1 Withania somnifera
TCTCTTACTCTCTCGTTCCCCATAGCTTTTTTTTTTTTCAGGAAATCAAATATGGAAAAACTTTGATTGGGTTAATTGATTGAACATAACTCATCTAGGTTTTCGTTTCGACCGAAGGGTGAAAAATACTTGTCTTAATTATTTGAGTTTTGTATCAGTTGTGCCAACTATCAACCACTATTTATCAAAACATAACTCAACTTTTTCTTTTTTTTGGGTTTTTGGGATTTCCTTCTACGCTGTTGCTAGCCCTGCTACTATTGATTCTTCTTCTATCTCTGCAATTTGTATTTTGTGATATTAGCTTTTTAATTCAGTTTTTGTTCTTCCTAGAAAGCAAATTGGTGTTAAACACAGGTCGACCAAACAGAGATAACAACACAACTGGTATGTTCAACTAATCTGATATGCCAAAATACCACATATTTATATAATATCACTGTTGTATACACTTCTTTTAATATCTTATTCAGTTGTGAGAAAAAAGGCGACGTAGTATAGTTATTAGTAAGTATTTTCTTTGAGTCTAAGTTCCATCTCTAACCTGTTGCTTTGTTAAAGCTTGTAGTTTTATTCATTTTCATTTTAACTAAAGAAAGTTTTCTGTGGCTGCCTCTCTGGATTCTTCTGATCCAATTCTGGAAAGGCTTCTTGTTTGAGATATTAGTGATAACAGTCGCCGAGACGGAAAGAAACTTCTTCACTCATCAACCAATTTTGTTATATCAGGTCTCAATTCTCACTAGTAACCTCTTATAAAAGAGCTAACTGTGACAAAACCATCTCCCCTCTCCCGCCATCTCAATATATCTGATGAGTTGCTTGGTGTGTTGAGCCTATACATCACCTATATCAAATTGTGGAATTCTTCCATCTCCCAACCCTGCAAGTTCCTTATGAATCTTAAGTCCCGATGGAACACACCCCTATTAATTTGTTGGACTGTCATCTCTCTTTGGCTTGAGATGCAATATAAATTAGGAAAGGCTTTATTGAAGAAAGTTATATTAAAGTCTTTCCAACCTTTCGGTCACTTTCGGCGGATCCTGTAAAACAGATATGAAGTAAGTAGGAATTCTAGAAAGAGTTCTTCTGATCAAAACCTCGTTACCCCTTTTCGATAAGAACCCCTTTTGCCACCCCACTAAATGTTTCTCTACTCTTTCAATCACCAGATTCCACACAACGAGATCTTTGCTAGAGGCACCCAAAGGCATTTCCAGGTAAGTAGTAGGACGAGAAACCACCTTGCAATTCAGCACTTGCGCTATCTCCTCAATATTGTTCATTACTCCTAACAGAGTGATCTTACATTTTCTGAGATTGATCTTGATGCTTGCCACAACTTGAAACCAAATAAGTATCTGTCTCAAATGATCTACCTGAGGCACCCCTGCAACACAGTGAACCAATGTATCATCTGTGGATAAAACCCCCATTATGAAAATATCAATTTGTGGATGTCTATAACTCTTCTAGATATAACCCCCATTTCTTCATGTCCATAACTTCTGTAGAATTAACCCCCATTTCTATAAACCCAAATGGTTACTACCCATTTTTATGACACACCTTTGGTGTTATCAATGTATTCTTATGAATAGTTGGATTGCATCTAATGATTGTTGACTTGGATTCCCATAATGAAATAGAAGACTACCAATTCACTTGGTGTTATTGCTTTTTATCTTTTATTTTACGAAGTAGCTAATTGTTTGTTTTAAAATGTTCAAATTTTTTGTTTTGATCAAAATTTTAAAAGTTTAAATTTTCTTAGACTTTCACCTATTTATGAAACAAATGCTCACATTTGAAAAGGCTATACTTTTCATTTCCTTTGGCAGCAGGAGAATTTAAACTCCTCTGCACAGGGAGGAGGTGAAGAGAATGAAATACAATTTCAACTTGTCGGAGCACCTTGACGACGACGGTGGCCGTCAATCAGAACCACCACCTTCAGCTTCAACACTCAAAGAAGAACTTGAATGGCTACCTTTACAAAATCACCCTGTCTTTTATGCTCCCAACATGGATTCCTCCACCTTTGCGATGCCCAAAAATCTTTTGTCTTGGGACGGAGCTTCTCGTCTCTACTTTTGGGACTCTTACAAAAGCTGTTTGCATCGACTCTCTATTCGATTGGGTGAACCGGACCCTACTTCCATCCTTGCAGCTTCTTCCTCTAAGGTAACTTATTTGTTGCAAGTAGAAAATTTATCTTATGATATACATGTTATTAATGGACTTTATATTCCCTCTCTGTTGTTTCACACATTAGACATAAGAATATCTCACATTTATGTCTTAGTTTTCTTAGGAATGTGAACATGAGAAACTTTAAATTAGAGCTTGAATTAGAGGATTATGTCATTTTTGTCATTTGAAGAATCATAAGATTGTACTAGTACATATTGAATGCAATTGTTAGATTTTAAGTCCCTCAAACTAGACAAAAAGAACTTTATAAGACCTTGTTTGGATTGACTTATTGTAAGTGCTTTTAAGCCAACATAGCTTTTAAGCACTTTTGAAGTGTTTGGGTAAAATTAAAAATTGCTTTTAAGCTCTTGTATTTAAGCCAAAATAAGCCAAAAGCTATAAGCCCATCCAAACACGCTCTTAGTTTGGATTGTTATTAGAATAATTAAAGCATGGCGACTTGGGCCCAGTTACATCAGATCGGAAATAGAGGATTTATATTTCAGATCCCAACTAGTGTGGGTTTGACACTTACTTGATTGTTATGTGATGAAAACATGATATTACAGTTTTAACTAAAACGAAAAAAGATACAACAATTAAGTTATGCTGGGTTGGCTGATTTCCAACTTCTATTGCAGCTTCAAATTGCATAAGAGTACATTTTGAAGCGACTGGGGAATAGAAAATTGAAACTGTTTGATCTTTATGAACCTTAGAATGTGTTGGATGTATCTATGAGCTTTGTTTCTTTTTCACTTTTTATTCTTGAGTTAAGCCATTGAATTATTTCTCCTAAGTCCAAGGAGCTGAATGGATCACTCTTTGAGTTCCTTAAAGTTTTCTGTTGAATTGTGGACTTCCTTCTCCAAAAGTAAGAGAGTAAAAGCTGCACAATTTGCATTATCAGTTGGCATAAATTTAAGTAGACACACAAAACTCTTGTATCTTGTCTTCTGGTTCAGCCTTTCTTATACGGTCTAGTAGAGATAATACTTAAACTTCTGCAACTTTATTGCTTGATGCTCTTGACATTTTATCTGAAAAAGGAAAATTGTGTGAACTTAAACTTGGCTTTAATTGTTTATTTAATTTAAATAGATCATCTTATAGGCTTTGAGATAGTTGTGATATCAGATTCATTCTGTTAAGCAATAAGATTAATTGACAACTACTTTCACTTGGATAGCTGAACCACCATTTATCGGCTGCATGCTGGAATCTTTATTCTTCTAGACTTTTAAAAACCATGCTTTCCCTCTTTCAACTTTTTCTGCTTCTTTTTTTGCTGGGCAATGTTAAGTATGAAATACATATAATAAGACTCGAGGTTGAACTCTCCTACCCGCCGTGTAATCGGATCACTAGTCCATTGATGGCAGATATATTATATCAGTTTGTTCTCATAGGTTTTTAGAAGTGCATTGGTACTACTATCAACTGATATCAAGCTACTAATTTTTGAAGCTGCATATTTGATGATGCTGGTTGTTGCTTAGGTACTGCAAGCTGATGTGCAATTGAATATTGAGGTTCAGCGCATTTCCATTAACAGAAATGGATCAGCACTTCTCATTGTTGGCTTGGATGGTTTATACGTCATGTATCTTTATGGGAGGACTTCAACGAAAGAAAATACAATTATTTGCCGGTATAACATCCTCCTTTTGGTTTTGTATGATTGTGTTTTATTTGGACTCTGTTGAGGGTTTTCCGGAGACAACCTCTTTACCTGACCTAGGTAATGGTATGGACTGCATACATTCTACCCTTCCCATACCCCACGAAGTGTGGGAATATACTGGGTATGTTGTTGTTGTATGTTTTATTTGGACGCCAGTGTGCTTAAAAAGTTAAAAACAATAGTTTTATTGTTTTTTTGATGACCTAAAACAATAGTTTTAATTTCATTGTCCTACTGTCATCTGTAACTATTTGTCATTTCAAAAGTACATTCTCCTTTATCTTCAGAAGCATCATATGTATTTAATCAGTCCTACGCACTTCTATTACTGGCTGCCTGAAAGAAATTACAACTTTTCTTGTAAAGCTATCTGAAACTACCTTTCCTTTTTCTAAAAAAAAATATTCAATTTTGGATGTAGCATGTGTTTTCGCAATACCCAGTTAGTCGATTGCTGTTTATGATTATTGGCTTTCAATGAGAATTTTGTTTTTCTTGGTTTTATTTATATTTTTGGGATTTCTCATTCATAAGAACCGGCGAATCCATACATGTTGATATCTTGGCTAATTCAAGGGCAAGGCTCGAGTCAAATTTGCACGTGACTGCAACTAGTAGTAATCTCCCATCTGTTAGGTTATCTCCTTGTCCATGCTACTCTTCATGTAATGATGATATTGATATGAATTCACACCTAAATGGCTCCTGAATCTTTGTAAATAATGGTTCTTGGGATCCTTGGGAAGAAATGTTGTGTTTAAAGGAAAGCACTCATTTGCTATATGTTCTGATGATTCACTTGTTTTCTGTAATGCTAAAGTGGAGCAAATTAGATACCTCAGAGCAGTCCTGACCATTTTTGAAGCCTTGTATGGCCTTCGTGTCAATTGGAGTAATTCACTCTATCCAATCAATAAGATCAACAACCCACAGATTCTAGCGTAGAACCTAGGCAGGTGGGCACCTTCCCCACTAATTACCTTGGGATGCCTCCGGGTGCTAAAAACAAATCCATAGAAATTTGGGATGAATTCTTGGAGAGATGTGACAAGAAGTTGGTGAGGTGGAAAACTCGCCTTTCGTTAGGTCAGAGTTACACGTATTAATTCTATCTTGAATGCTCTTTCCATATACATGATATCTCTCTTCCCAATTTCTATATGAGTAGAGAAAGATTGTCAGGCTTCAGGCTAAGTCGCTGAGAGGAGATTTCCCTTGGCATTTGGCAAGGTAATAATGAAAGAAGATGCTGGAACCTGGTCAAATGAGACTTGATCACTTTGAACAAGGAGAGTGGGCTGGGTGTTAAGAACTTGAGATTGCACAACAAAAACCTATTGCAGAAATGACACATGTAAGGGGGTTGGATGAAACAAACAGAAAGTGCCATAAGAATGACGGAAGTGGAAAAGGGAGACAGTTGTAAGGACATATAAGCTATTGATATATATATAAACAATTTTGTAAGAGGGTTGGATGACACAAACAAAAAGGGCCATCGTTAAAGTAGGTGTTAGAAGGGAGCCTTGGAGTAACTAGTTGCTGCCATGTGACCAGGAGGTCACGGTTTCGAAACTTGGAAACAATCTTTTGTAAAAATGCAAGGTACAATCTCTTGTAAAAATGCAAGGTAAGGTTGCGTACAATAGACCTTTGTGGTCGGGTCCTTCCCCGCACCCTGTGCATAGCGGGAGCTTAGTGCATCGGACTACCCTTTTATTAAAGTAGGTGTTAGAACATTGGAGGCGACTCTACTACGCTTTCAAGAAACTACAGTGGAGCTCATGACAGATGCAATAATGAGAAAATGGGGTTTTGGGGTGTGTGTGTTTCTGGATGATGGGTAAGTACTACACATTAATCGCCAATAGTATTGAATGAGGGAAGTGCTTTATTGTAATAGGAAGAGCAAATTGAAAGCTCGAGTGGCTTAAGGTAAGGACACGCGTTATTCTTATGCCGTTCAATTTGGTGGTGGAAGTTTGAAGTAAAATGATTGACAAAACTGTTGTAGGATGTTGAAGAGTTTTCAGCCTCTATTAGAGATCAATGGTCACACACTAACTTTTTACCTATAACATACTAGTGCATATGTGATGAAGATATTTCTAGTTGGCTTTCTTGGATTAGACCTTCATATAATTCAAAGTAGTGTCAGAGCTCAAGATCATCAATAAAAAATGAGATCATTTTAGCGGATGAGGTGGACAATGTTGACTACCCTACATAAGTGTTCAATGGCAGGTGGACAAGCTTGAGAGGCTTGGCGTAAGGGGTCCGTTATTCCCTATGCTGTTCAATTTAATGATGGAAGTCCTAAGTAATATGGTAGACGAAATTGTGATGAGAGGGTAGAGTTTCTCTGCCTTGATCAGGGAATGTAGTTGCATGATTGTCATACACTTACTGTTTGCTGATGACATACCAGTTTGTATCTAATGGGGACTTATGTTAAGATATTTTCCTGTTGACTTCCTCGAAATAGACCTTCCAGTTTATCCCCCCATGGCTCAGGGAATATATCCATGATTCCCCAGCACTATTCCGGAGATTTTTTCCTCTACTACTTTCTAGGAGGGGGGAACTATATCTTTCTGGTGGTTTCCAACGGCAAATCTCTTTCTCTCTCCTTCCCCTCTCAAGCTATTATCTTCTATGAAGGTTAAGGTTGGGAGAAATACTCTAGAAGTAGAGCATGGTTCACTAGCTATCACGGAGGTGGAAGGAGGGGAAGTGATGCTGCGTCTTTTTGAAGTCATACCACCACAAGATTTTGTTGAAGGATGATTCAGGCTCCCACATGTTTCAATTTAGATTACTATGGTGCCAAGGAAGGTGCTCTCTTAGTCTGGTTAGCAGCAAGGGAGTAGTTCTGGATTCTGTCAACTGAGAATGTGACGAGGATTATTACTTGTGTTTGCTGGTGTTTCATTAATTGTTCTGCAGCGAAGTTGTGGATCAACTAATGCTTGCCGTAGGTAAGACTGCTACATCACCCCCTTGTTGGGTTGCCCGGCCCTTCCACAAAATCTGCTAACATGTGATGCTTTGTGCCTGGGGCTGCCTTGCCCTTGCGTTCGCATAGCTACAGTGGGTTGTATCGAACTGGTTAGGAGTGCAATCAGTGATGATTGGTTCAGTAAAGGACCTGTTACCTATTCGGGTTTTTATTAAAAAGAAGAGAAGCCGGAGAGGATAGAATGTTGCCACCTTAATCATCACGGGGGGTTTGTGGAAAGAGAGAAGTATGAGAACTGTTGAGGGGGTATAGAATGAGTTTGCTGTTTGAGAAATAACCTATTGTTTTTAGTTAGTCTCTGGCACATCTAGGAGGTTCCTTTGGTATAAAAGTTTGATCGTCATTTTTAGAGAATCATACTCTTGTGTAGGTTCTTCTCCTTTTGATACATTGCTTATATATAGGAGTTATCTCACACTGATAAAGTTATGTACCTTATTAAGAAAAGATTAAACAAAAGTTTTATAAAGTATCTTTGGTTTACTTTAATTTGTTGTATCTTAACATCAAATAGAGGACCTTTATAGTCATCGAATGCAGGTTGTTTACTTGCACCTCCTAACTTACCTTTTTCTTCTGTAAAGAGCAATATCAGGTAATGTCAAAAGAAGAAGAGTTTCTTTCTAAGAATAAAAAAACATCTATTACTGTAATTCTTGAGCAATCCAGCCAGATTATCCTCACTTGTATTAGGAGATCAAATCAAAATCGACATGATAGTTCCTTCTTCAGTACCAATATTTGAGGGTAATTATGTTGTTTTTGGTAATCAGTTATGGTGCATCTGAAGTCACATTAAATGTGTTCATTTCCTTTTGCCTGTTACAGGACAGTTTTAGTTGGTTCAGAGATCTACTTTGACAGAAACAACACAATACGCACGTTGAAGGTTTGTTGGCACCCTTATAGTGATACCCATCTTGGTGTCCTCTCTTCCGATTCTGTTTTCAGGTACTTGTTTCTTCATTGACAGTTTAACAAAAGACTATTTTATGACAATTTTACATGTGGAGCCCAAATGTTGGATTCAGTAGAACCATGTTATTAATCGACACTATCTACACAGTAGCTTCTTTTCCTCTCCCCTTCTCTCTGGGTGTGCATGTCCAAATGATCACTATTTTTGGGGTTTGTAGTTGTCAGAGCTTGTTGAATAGGTGTGTTCGTTTTGTTCTCCAATGGTGGGACAGTTTTTTACCAATTTAATCTCTACAACCTTCTAAACATATCAGTTGCATGTTAAATTACTTACTGATTGAAGAATTATGTGTAATGTCTGCTTATTTACAAATTACATTATTTACTGATGCATTAATTCATGTTCAGGATTTTTGATTTGTCTTCAGCCCTTGATCAGCCAGAGCAGGAGTATTATCTACAGCCTGTGGAGCCTGGCAGTTCTCACAATGCTACATCAATCTGCCCTGTCGATTTTTCTTTTGGGGGTGATCATATGTGGGACAGGTTCAGTGTAGGTTCAATTCTTTATCACCTTTCCGTTATATTATAGCCTAGTGCGTATAGACTCAGGTGTACTGTGGTGATGCCCCGTTGACAAACTTTGTGGACTTCATAGAGTAGACTTCATCAACGAGTCGTGATTTTTTTCGCTATGTGAATATGTTGGACCAGGGATCAACCCTGTCTTTTTTTATTTGCCTTGGTGATGAACGTATTGACGCGACAGATTTAGGGCGAGGTGTTATGGTGTTTTGATCGACGAGACCCGCAGAGTAGTTAATGCTAAGCTAGAGGTTTGGAGTCAAAACTCTTGAGTCCAAAGGATTTAATTTGAGCAGGACTAAGACGGAGATTTGGAGTGCAAGTTAAATGACGTGACACATGAGGCTGACGTGATAGTGAAGCTCGATACTCAGGTCATTCAGAAGAGATGGGGTTTCTAGTATCTTGGTTCTATGATCCAAGGAAGTTGAAAAATTGATGAGGATGTCACTCAGCAGCGTGAATGAAATGGAGACAAGCGTCTGGAGTCTTGTGTGATAAGAAGGTGCTCACTAAGCTTAAAGGCAAATTCTATAGAGTAGTGGTTAGACCGACTATGTTGTATGGGAGAGAGCGTTGGCCATTTAAGAACTCGCACATTCAAAAAATAAAGGTGGCGGAGACGCGGATGTTACGATGATATATGGGTTGACTAAGATAGATAGGATTAGAAATGAGGTTATTTGAGACAAGGTGGGAGTGACCTCGGTGGAAGTTAAAAAGCGGGAAGCAAGGTTGAGATGGTTTGGACATGTGATCAGGAGGGACACTGATGCTCCAATGCGGAGGTGTAAGAGATTGACTATGAATGGTTTCAGGCGAAGTAGAGGTAGACCAAAGACATATTGGAGGGAAGTAATTAGATGTGACATGGAGTAGTTACAACTTATCGAGGACATGATCCTAGATAGAAAGGTGTGGAGGACGCGTATTAGGGTAGAAGGATAGCAAGTAGGATTGTATTCTTGTTAGTAGTTAGTCGTGCTTGCCTTAGTGATATGTTTGTAGTGTCTGTTTCTTGGAGTTTTAGTGGGGTGTATTGGGTCGGTTTGATTATTTGTAGCATTGTTCTGTGGTAGTCTCGTTTTTGGTACTTTCTGTTATTTCCTGTATCTGTTGATGTTGATATTATATTATATTTCGACTATTTTTGTTGCCAGGGGTCTATCGGAAACAACCTCTCCCCCTTACATCTGAGATAGTAGTATGGACTGCGTACAATCTACCCTTCTAGACCCCACTTCGTGGGTGTCTTTGTTATTTTTGTATGTGAATATGCTGGATGATAAGAATAAAAGAAATGGCATGGTAATATTTGATGAATCATAGCTACATCAATATGTTTGGTGATATTTATAGATTGAACAAGTGTATCACTATTAAATTAAGCAGATTTGATGTTTATTTTCTCACAATCGATCTCATCTCGGGCGGTGGTGGTTATTGATCAAGTAGTTTTACCTCCATTTTTTTGTATGTGAAGGTTGTGTAATTGTCTTTTTTTCTGCAGGTTTTTGTCTTGTTCAGTGATGGCTCAGTTTACATCCTATGTCCTGTTGTTCCATTTGGAAGGTAATTTACCAAAGATCATAATGCTGCTAATCTTAAGGTTTTGTTAGGAGATGCTGATGAACAGAAATTTAAGTATGATGGTAGTGAAGTGACATGAATTTTTTTAAGAGCTTCACTATTAGCCGGCAAAAAGACAATATATTTTCCCATAATGCTTCTGACATTTGTTATGTTTGCTTACTTGTAAAGTTGGTCAGCTTATATGTTAATTTCCTAATATCTTTTTATACTCTGCATGTATATAAGAGAATTCTTCAGACTATTGTCTTCCCCTAAGAGCAATTATTCCCCCTCCCACGTGTCTTATTTTCATAGTCTCCTCAAGACTTCTTTACATATGTTTATCCTTATGTTCTGTGTTGCTATTTTCGGCCCATGCAAGTGGCAGGTCGTAATCACTTAATCTTATCAAAGGAGCTGCTTTCTGTTGGAACAGTGTGTACAAATGGGAATCGGTACTGCAGTTATATAGTGATGCTCATATGTTTGGTCTGGAATCAGCTAATTCAAAAGCTGTGAAAATGTCAAATTTGGCAGTCTCTTGGTTGGAAGCAACATTTTGTGAACTAACTCGGAGAGAAGTTCATGCAGAAACTGCTGTTGTTCTTAGAGCTCAGCCTTATGCTTTATTTGATGCTTCAATCTCATTACAGGTACTTGATTAACTTACAGTACTTATGTTCTCAAGTATAGCCAGCTGGTCCATATCCGGCAATACTCGTTTTGATTTGCTTAGATGGACGAGAACCATCTTAGACTTTTTGGAAAATTAATCTCTTGTGCATTACATCTTGATTTCTTTTTCATTAATCCGTTTCTTGTTTCTCTTGTTAGTCAAACTCGATGCCACATTTGAATATTCATGAATATGAACTCTCAGATTTGATTGCCCTAGTTGAAGTGCTGTGCAGCATGCTGTCCTTTCATTCAGGGGGAACAAACTATTTGATTTTAACTTTATGTTCACGAATCGAATTCGGTTTGTAGAATCTGAGAAAGAAGAAATGTCTTTATGTCTTTCAGTATATTTTTATGTTCCATGAGAAGGGATGCTTATACAAGTGAATCCGAACTAATTAAAATAGACAATGAATTGCGACTAAAGATTTTGTTCTTTTAATTACACTAGGAACTGGAAAGATAGAGTCTCCTAAAATCATGCTAATTAATTAACACAATCAACATCTGCCAAGATGGAGCAAGGATGTCACACATGTCGAACTTCCAAACCAAAGTATGAAACATTGAGGCATTTTATAAATACATCCGCAAGCTATTTTCTGATGTCACATGAAGCAAACTCAAGGTGCCATTAGTGAACCTCCCTTCGATGATGTGTCGATTAATTTCACTATCTTTTGTCTGGTCATGTTGAATAGGACTCTGCCTATTATTGATTGCTTGTCGTCACAGTACAAGGAAAGTTTCCTTCATTCAGTTAGTCTCAATTTTTCCTGCAACTTTTGTAACCAAAGAAGCTCAAACGCCCTACTGATAACTCTATATTCTGCTTTCGCACTTGATCTTGTAGCTACACTTTGCCTCTTGCATCTCCAAATAACTAAGTTCCCTCCTACGAGTGTACAATAACCAGATGTGGATCTTCTATCATCTAAATATCTAGTCCAATTTGTATCTGCAAAAGTATATATTTGGTGGTGATCGTGTTTAGAGAAAAACAAACCTTTCCTTGGAGCAGCCTTTGGATACCGCAAAATGTGAAAGATAGCTTGCATAAAAGGATCTCAGGGATCTTGCATGAACTGACTCATCACACTACTGAATAAGCAATGACTAGTCTAGTGTGAAAAATAAACGAGTCTTCGGGCCAACCTTTCCTTATCTACTGAAGATTTAGATGATTCAGCTTCAGCAGATTGCATATCGCTTCTTTTGCTCTATTATTCCTGGAGTAAGCTATTATATCAGGTCTTGTCCAAACGCCTAACAGTTCCCCCCTATTTTGTTCTCCAACTTCACTTTCACATCAGGTAGTGGTTTCAACAGTGTAACTATGGAGAATCATCTCTTCCTCCTTATTGCTCTCCCCTTGAGGAGGTAATGGTGTAATATAAAAATAGGTCTCAGATGGAGGATAATAGCATTTGTACTCTTTCTGTGTAGGAGAATATCCAATAAATACACAATTAAGGTTCTAGGATCACGTTTTCCAGAATCCCTAGAGAATACAAAGAAGATACACTCAAACATCTTCAGAGGAATAATATATTTATTCTCACCCTTTAAAACCTTTACAAGACACTGAAAATTGAGGGCATTAAGTTTTATTCTGTTGATAAGATGAACAACAACTAGAATGACATCCCTTAGTAGGTCTTTATCTTAGCTTAAAATTGAGTGCTAATCATCTTATGAAATGAATGAAAGCAAGACAATACCTCACTTCGGCTTTTAACAGATGCACCCGAGTCATCCTATTGCAACTACCAATGAAGGTAATAAACCATAGATCCCCAATAAAAAAACAGTTTGAGTAGGACCCCATGCCTCAGAGTTGTATTTTTACCGTCACTCAAAGGGTAAGAGTTTCTAGTATGCTTGGCATTTTCACAGGCATCACAAAGAGAAACTCAATTCTAGAAAACAATTTGGGAAATAATTAAGTCAAAAGGATGGGTGCCCCAACCACCTATGCTATTGGATTATTTCTTGGTCGGCATCCTTATTCCTCCAAAAAAAAATGCTTGACAAGAATCTCAAACGTGTATAAGCCATCATGGTATTTAGCTCTTCCTTGTTTGAAGATCCTGAAAAACACAATAATTAGGAAAGATTTTGATACAACTCAGTTCGATGGTGATGGAACTAACATAAAGTAGGTCAATACGAAACTCTGGTATATGAAGAATGGTGATAATGTAATATCAGGTGTACAGAAAACCGGGCCTGTTCCAAATACGGCCATTAGGGAGCCATTGGCTATCCTGACTTAATTTCCTTTGGGACTAGGAGAGTAGTTATGTTAGCCTTAGAGGATCCGCACCAGAATCAACGATCCAAGAATTAAGGTGAATGTTACCGGCAGTATGTGATTGCATATATATTAAATATGGCAATAGAAGGTGAGTCAAATTTAGTCAGGAGTCAGCGAAGATGCTGAGTTTCATCCCAAGACAGTTTCTCCGGAAATGGTTGGAGTTCTTCACATATTGTGCAATATTGGTTAGACCCGTGATGGACCTGCACAGTTTCTCGCACGGCCTCTCCTTGGTTTGCCATGTATTTTCCAGCATGTTTACTTTCTCTTCGCTTTCCATAATAATCACAATGCAAGTAATCTTTTATCAGAAATTGTCGCCTTTGGTTGTTCATGAGAGAGTTAATCCAGATTTTTCAAATGGAGCCTGATACATCATACTACCTCGTCATCTCTCTTTGCATTGTACATAGAAGTATGTATTGTCAAGAACTTGAATCCGAGTCTAATCATACTCTTGGTTCAATCTATCAGAAGATTATAAATCCTTTCCCTTTTAATCAATTGTTGAAAGAGAGCTGCATCATAGGTACATTTCATTGGGAGATCATGATAAATTGTCAATCTTCTATATTAACTTATTTGATTCGGAATAATATTAGTGACAGTTAATTCCCCTGCTTAGTGCCATGAATTTTGTTTCGAATCTCAATGATATCAAAATCATTATCTTGTGAGAATAGGTGCGCTTAGTTGAATTTCAAATGTTTTCAGTAGTATCAACAATAAATATTGCTTAGAGATTTGGGGGTGCAATGCATTCGAAAGCCATGTCATAACAAGTGAATTCTTGGAATTGGATAGACTATTATCAGATGCAATAGGTCTATTATCAGATGCAATAGGTTTGTTTTGCTTTCCATTAATATAACCACACAATTTTCTAGATTTGATATAGAGAAAACAGGACCTTGACTAAGATATGTACCAACCCATTTAGTTTCACAACATTGATTTTTTCAACAGAA
>JBDJHY010000007.1:3437155-3449847 GCA_039654485.1 Withania somnifera
TATACCGTTTACAATATTGCTCAAACCGGCAGAGCCTCGTGCTGATAACGTGTTATAAAATAAAATACGATACAAAACCAAAATTTCTAAAAGTGGAAAGTTACTATTTTTGGAAACTTTGATTTTGTATCGTATTTTATTTTATAACAAAACCAAATTTTAAGTTTCAAAATACAATATACACCACTGATCTAATTTAGGTCCATGGACAATCAATGTAGTCATTTGATCCTATGATACCCAAGTCTTAAACCTAGCAATTATAGTATTTTGTTTTGCATTATTTGAACTTCGTTTACAAATTTTTAGTCAACCCCCTCCATCGCCCCTCTCTCTTTTGTTTGGTGGATAGGTGGGGGTGAGGATGATATTGTTGAAATTCATGAACTTTAAATTATAAGTTTACTTATATTAATTATTATTATATATTTATTTTAATCTAATGGTGTAATATTTATTATTTCCTCGGATCAGTTTACCTATCACATTTTTTATTTACATGGCACTTAAAAAAATTGTTTGTTTTGACGGTCACATCCTTATTCATTTCCTTTAATCATCTAAAATGTCAGTTCCTCGCCAATAAATATTCTTTCTTCAATAAATGAAAATGAAAGTTTAATCCAACCAATCACATGAATATTGAAGTATTATGTATGTATTCTTCACTTAGATTTTTACTAATTAGTCAATGTTTATCATTTTCAAAAATAATTATTACTAAGAATAAAATGAAAAAAAATATATATATACTCAATTATATTATAATTTTCTAAACTGAAAATTATTTTGATCATCTATTTTTATCATGGACAATAAGTAAAGTGATCTGAGGGAGTAAGACAGACTATTTAGTGGTCATTGTCATAATGTTATATAACCTTGTAGTATTATTTATTTGGAGCTTATGCAACTTGATGCTTTTTGAATTTTTTTTGTGGTGTCCAGAATTTAAATACTATTATGACATATATTATTTTGGAAGGGCTAAATAAATGGTATGAAATTCACTATATGACAATTATAATTAACATAAATATTAATAACTTTGCTCAATAATTAAATTGGTGGGAAGAATTATTATATAACTACATATCTTCTTGATTCAATGATGAAGAGGATTCTCTATCACGTATTATTGATTGATTTTTAAAATTTGATACTTAAAAATTATGAATTGCTCCTACCACATTCATTCAGCTAATCTTGTGAAAAAAAATGTCATAGGATATATCTGTATATCTATGAAACAAACTTTTTTAATCAAGATCATCATAAACTTTCAATTAAAGTACAATCATAAATAAGAACATTATTCTATTTCAATAACATCATATATTTTCAATATATCATAAGACTTAAGCATGCAAATGTTTTTTAATCATTATTCATGTTTTCATGAACATGACTGAGTGATGGCTTGTGATATAATTAACATACACTAAAGAGAAGCATATTGTGATTTAGTGCTCAATTAAAGAAACTCAATCAAAATATTAGCAATTTTCTTAAGAAATTTTATAAAAATTTAAGCAAAACTTCATTGATTTTTCAAGACCTGATGATCTAGATATGTATAAGAGCATTTTTGATACAGAATAAAAGGTATAAAAATAAAAGATCGAACTTCTGTCCGGAATGAAATGCAGAAGTTGGTGTTGATTACTCGATATCTCATCTAGTAACTTCAAGTTAACCTGCACCATTTCTACATTCAAAAAAGATATAGCAAAAGTAGGATCAATACAAAGACATGTACTGATAGACGCCATCATCTGACCAGAAACATAACATTGAATTCAACAAAATAATCATGAAATCTTAATAATGATATTGAAAATTATATTTACCAGTACCCGTCTATCCCTTTTTTAGCCTTATAGCTCGAACTACTTTATCCACACAACCATTAAGGACATTCATCGCTAGTTTTTACTAGGCTTATTAGTACAACTTTTATAAATCAGCATTTCAATCTAACTCCATGTCTTAATCATAACTCTTATTCGTGTTACCATTCTCATTACGCACGTGCCGACAGGACCCAACAATCATATCTTTAAGAAAAGACTTGCATCTAACACCCAATTCACATAAGACATGATTAATAATTCAACTCTAATAAGTATCATCAATCAACACTTTACTAGGCTCATAAATCAAGTTAATGAAGCATAGAACATATAACGTGGAATTTCACCTTATAAATTCATTCTCTTCTGGCATTATCCTCTAGATACATAAACACACTAGAGCCCAATCTTCAAGGATATTAAATTTAATCCAAGATACTAACATTTGGATCAATCGACAAATTAGGCTACTATCATGCAAGATCATATAATGATTTTCAGGTTCAACTGAAATTCCTCATTAAATACAAATCAATTAAAAGCATACTCATTTACCTTGTTCACATTAAATCTCCTTTCGGAAACATAATACATAATACCACAAAGTATGTCTCATAAGCAATCAATAAATCCAGCTTTCAAGTATATTACATAGTTCTTGTGTTTTATCCACCTTAACTTCCTCTAGACATACTTGTCCTATCAACTCTACATTTTGATATGTAAACAAACTTTAGTATACTACTCATTAAGCTATATCCTATCTGGATGACATGCTACTACCATAAGCAAGCTGGTTCACAGGAGTTTCCCCTTTTTTCTAACTGCTGAAGAACATTCAAGATCTAACAAAGAACCAAACATACGAGTAATTAATCATCTACTCTTCGAACAAGGCCTTGGAAACCCAACCCACCAATTCTAACCCTTTCTATAGCACTAGGCTCAAATTAAGGATTTTCAACCATAACTTTTCCTAATTCATCATTATTCATGTTCATCAAAATAATCCGATGTTTAAAATAGATAATTTACATTCTAAAATTTATTCTAGGTGATTTCTTATTTACCCATGCCATTCCCATCAATTCCCCGAACCTAAGGTTTGTAACTCATAACTTTCTACTAAGGACAATCTTCATGATTCATAAGATAAAAAGAATCATTATGCATTTGTAGGGATTATGAGGCTTACCTTAGTGAAGCAAATCACTTTGAAACTTGCAAAATCACCCTAATATCGCTCTAGGCCTCCACACTTGAGTTTTATGAAATAAAAGTTCAAAAAAAGACAACTTAAGTAATAACAGTTGTGTGTTGCCGCTATAGAGGCTCGAGGTCCACTGCAGAGACATCACTATGGCGGGCTCCTGCTCATTACAACGGTCCTCAGCCAGAATTATCTACTGCCATGGCGGATCCACTATGAAGATGCGGGTACCACTACGACAGCCATTGCGAGCAGTGCACACCCCTTAAAACTGAAGCTCTTCTCAAACTCAACACAATTTTAAATTTTCAATAACATAGTTCAAACATATTGCGACAATTTCCACAACTGAAGTTCTAGGAATATGGAAAGCTAAACTTGTCTACTGTCCATATCTAAACTCGAATCACCACATACACATCCCTCAAATCGCAATCGCTCACGAGACGTACATGACTAAATTTTAGCCAAAACTACCCTACCTTGAAATTTTACTAATTATCAACTGAGGCATCTTTTCACTAGAAAGTTTAAGCCCTAAACCACTACGTAACGACAGAGCGGACTATTGAAGAGTTGAATGGTGGGAGTCTCTCCATTTTCAAGTTTGAACTTCGGCAATGTAAAAAAATATACTGGAAACGTTGACTTTAGTTGAAGTCTGCAATGTGTAATTGAGATTTAATCGAGTTTTAATGCGGATATTAAAATGAAAAACCCAAAAAGAGACATTTTGGCAAATAAAACTTTTCTAATGAAGTATATATTTCCAATGTCACATATTTGTAATTTTGATTTAAAGTATTCATAATAATATAATTAGGCATGCAGAGGTTTTAATTCCATTATTTTTGCTTGGTTTGGGAACTTGACATGTTTTGCTTATTCAACAATGGAAACACTGATAATTGTAGTGTTTGTTGGCAAAATAGTGCCCACGGTTTTAAATCATTATTCATGTTTTTTCAGATATCAATTTTAATGATTTTTGTTATAAAAGACAAAAGTTTAACTTGACACAGAATTTAATTAAAAAAATTAAAGAAATTGTAATCTAAAACAATTATTAATCATTTTTATGGAGATAAATGTTTTAACTACAGGTCAAAAAAATTAACATTAACAATTATGAAAATGTGATTTTTTTTTATTTTTTTTTTTTGCAGTGGACCAAAAAACCTGTGCCACAAAAATTGAAGAAAAAATTACTGAATTCCTAAATATACAGTCTAAAATATCAATTTATTTCATATGTTTATCAAAATTGTTGCTTGATATTTTCTTTTTCTTCCTTCTTGTCTCTGCCGGCTGCCCCAGCTCTTTGACAAAATTGTTTCAAATGTTTTCCAACTTTTCAATTAATTATATATAGTTTGTCTCATTTATTCACTCTAAAGCACTGGTATGATTATCTTTTAGGTGGAAAACTTAGCCTTGAGGTCACAGCAGTGCTTGCTGTTCGGCATTGTAATTGTTGACTGCATATGCAAAAGTAGCTCTCAGTTTTGACACAAGTTTGTTGGTTGTTTAAAATCAGTTGTTGCTCGACGAAAAATAATTGTTGCTTGACAGAAAATATTTGTGACTTGTTTAATAAATAAAATATCTGAAACTTATTTAATAAAATATTTATAAATATATAAGTATATCTGTAACTTTATGCAAAATATATGTAAAGTTTCTGTAAAATCTGAAATTTTTTAAAAGTTAAAAAAAAAAATATGAGATTAATTTCGGAGAGATTCCAGAAATATAAAATGTAGGAAATATTTAAAAAAGGAAAGAGACCTACCAAACTATTATTGTAATTATGATCTTGTTTTTATTTTTGGTAGGACATTATGGCAGTTAATTTAGTTTAGGACAAGTCTTAACATTCACAAATCACATCCTTTGCATGAAAAGTTTATTGTATTAGAAAAGGTTTCACTGATTCCAGAAACTAAAAAGATTTTGCAAAATAAAAATATCATATCATAAAGCACCATCTGAAAAAGAGAATAAATAAATATCTTTCTCCCTTTCCAAAAAAGAAAAAGAAAAAGAATTTCCAGCTCCTATACTATAAAAATCCCAGCTCTCTTGTCCCCACAAGAAGCGGCTGATACATTTTGGATAACCCACCTTCTTAAAAAAAAAAAAAAATCGCAATTTAATAATTTTTTTCGTCTTAATTTACATGATATAAGTCTAATTTGAAAAATTAAATTTATATAATTTTTATTGTGCATTTGAATATATGATATTCAAGATTTTTAAAAAATAATTTGTATATTTAAATACTATCATAAAAGATATTTTTATAAGTCATAAGAATTATAATTTAAAATACTAAAAGACATATGAATAAATTACAATAAATATTTTTTTTATTTGATTCTCAAAGTTTGATTTATTTCATATAAATTAAGACAAATTAAGTGTATATTCTTTTTATTTTAATTTTTAAAAACTGATGTTTAGAAAAAAAAAATTAGATTTTATAAATCATCGTAAATTAAAGATATATGTAATTTTTTTAATTTTTGTAATGTTAAATTTACTATATACAAGTTATGAAATTGAAAATTTTACTTCCAAAACAAAAGTAACAACTTGAATTGAAACAGAACACGTACATACGGATAAGGGCGGATCCGGAGTGAACCAACGCGTTTGAAGTAAAAAATTATATTATATATATATGATATTTTTTATTTATATATATATATTTATAATTTTTAAATTTTTTAAATATAAAATTAGAGATTAATTTAGTGATTAATAAATTTTAAATTTATATTAAAATTTTATAAATTTAAATATTATATTTTTTATTTTTTAAGACATCTAGTTGATTTAGAGGATAGTAGTTCATATGAGCTGCTTGAATTCGAGCCCTTAATGCCTTCTAGATTGATTGAAGCCTATTACACAAGACTTAAGATTTGCAGCCTATTATACAGTATTTTCAGTGTGCACAAAGTGCTTATTCGAACGGCAGAGACTGTGAAAATTAGAGCGGATGAGGACTTTTTAGAAATTTAAAAAGAATAAGAAATCCAGCCGTATATAAAGAAGCGAACCGGAAATGTGAGTGGCAGAAGGGGGAGGAAAACAACAAGAGCCTCTTCTTCTCTCTCTCAAAACCTCAAGTTTTCTTATCTGGGAATAGGGTTTTTGGCTTTGCATATACAGAAAACATTTCTTCCTTCTTCTTCAAACAAAAATTATAACACAACTAGCTTAGTACTAAAGCCTCTTCACAAAGTCCAAAATAAAAACACCATTATTATATTTTGTTACTAGTGCTCAAGTATATTATATAAGTAGACATTATGTTCTACAAAATATTTCAAGAAGAAGAAATCTCTTCCCTCCATTGAGAGAGTTCCTTTTACACAAGGAATACAAAGAATA
This sequence comes from Withania somnifera, assembly GCA_039654485.1. Classification (NCBI taxonomy): domain Eukaryota; kingdom Viridiplantae; phylum Streptophyta; class Magnoliopsida; order Solanales; family Solanaceae; genus Withania; species Withania somnifera. The sequence goes on from JBDJHY010000007.1 coordinate 3,443,618, forward strand.
TTAACTCATTCAACTATTTTTCATTTTACACTTTCAAAGATGCTTTCTGCCATATGCATTCTCTTGTTCTCATTTTTCCCACTAATTATTGTTTCCCTTAACCTCACCCTTCCTCATCAACATCCTTATCCTGAAGCTGTGGTTCAACAAGTACAAAGGTGATAATTCTAACTTTATGCATAACATTGCCTCATATTTTTATGTTTGTTTCATATGGGTAACTCTGTTTTTTGTTTTCTTCAATTTTGCTTCAAAATCTTTTTTCTTTTGATTTGAGAGTCTGAAGGGTATGGTATGTGTACCTTCTATTCTTTCTGGGCTACACTTGTGATATTATACGAAATATATTATTGTTGCTGTTGTTGTTCGAGGATCTATGATTTTTCAAGAAACCACAAGTCCCCCTGCCTTTTGTTTTTTGGTTTGTCTCTAGGTGTTGGATGTTTGAGCTCGAGTATCCCATTTTGTATATAAAAATCCCACGTTGATGGTGAAACGCTCCCAAGCTAGCCCAATAGCTAGAGCTTGAACTCCAGCTCCAATGTCTTCAAATAGTGAGATTCAGATTTCATCAAAAAAAAAAAAAAAAATCAAATTAAGCTTCAAAGTTTCTAATGTGACAGCTCAAAATATTCAAATTGTCACGTAGTTCATACCCATTCTAGTGCTACTCTTGTCCAAACATACTTCATTTCGAAGTTATATGGAATCCAATGCGTTAGTACCACTACAATTACTTACATATCCATAGAAACTTTTTTTTTCCCTTTTTTGTTTACAGGAAAGTGAACGAATCAATTTCCAGAAGACGACTGTTAGACATCACTATAAATACCCAATGCCAAACAGGTAACCCGATAGACGACTGTTGGCGTTGCGACCCAAACTGGTCCAAAAATCGGCAGCGCCTAGCAGATTGTGGCCTAGGCTTCGGTCAGGACGCAATGGGAGGTAAAAAGGGGAAATACTACATCGTATCTGATTCCTCGGATACCGACACTATAAATCCAAAACCAGGAACCCTGAGATACGCAGTAATCCAAGAGGAACCACTCTGGATCATATTCTCTAGCGACATGACCATAATTTTGAAGCACGAACTTATCGTCAACAGTTACAAAACCATTGATGGTAGGGGAGCCAAAGTGCATATAACAGGCAATGGATGTATAACATTGCAGTATATAAGCAATGTGATTATACACAACGTACATATATACAATTGTCGACCATCGGGGAATACGGATATACGGTCTACGCCATCGCACGTAGGACATCGGGGAAGATCAGACGGCGATGGAATCTCGATATTTGGGTCAAGGAATATATGGATTGATCATTGTGCTTTGTCACATTGTACGGATGGCTTAATTGATGCTATTATGGGGTCTACTGGAATTACTATCTCTAATAACTATTTTACTCATCATGATGAAGTTATGCTATTGGGACATAACGATAGATACTCGCCTGACTCTGGAATGCAGGTTAGATGAACTTCAAATTTACTTTAATATGTCTTTAATTTATTGATTGCTGTTCAGATTTTTCAAAAAATACTATTGCATTTATTAACGACAAGGATAAGAATGAGCAAAAAATTATAACAGAGGGTAAAATTAAGATATTTGTATAAATTTCCCTCTTCTTTAAAAGGTTTTTTTATGATATTTTCAAAGGTTTAATGTATAATTTGTGGGAAAAATAGGTGACAATAGCATTCAATCATTTTGGAGTAGGGTTAGTACAGAGAATGCCAAGGTGTAGAAGAGGATATATACATGTGGTGAACAATGATTTTACAGAATGGCAAATGTATGCAATTGGAGGAAGTGCTAAGCCTACTATTAATAGTCAGGGCAATCGCTAGACTGCACCAATGGATGCAAATGCTAAAGAGGTATTTTTTTTTTTTTGGTTCAAATTTTGCTTCTAGTTATTCGATTTTTGTAAGTGATGAAAAGTAGGAGATACTTTATAAAATTATTAAAAATGGACACAAATTAATTAGGACATCATCATCATTGTAAAGAATAAGTGTGTCATTCTTAGTAGATTATATGTTCCATAATATTTGTTATTTTAGAAAGAAATATGAAATAGTAGTAATCCAGCGAAATTATACTTACTGTTTTTCATTAAGAGGAGTGTAAATAAAAAAATGTGATAAATAAAGTGGTGGGATCGAAATATTATACAAAGCTTAAATGTCACATTCATGTCTTTTTTCAACTTGAGAAAACACCTCCCTAGAACACATTCTTTTTGGTTTATTGTGGAAACTTGACATTGTTGCAGGGATCATATATCCATTTCCCAAGTCCTACAAGAACACCGATGACACTTCTCATCAAAATTTCTTTCCTTAATGTTTTGTTGTGTTATGTGTCCCTTTTGTTTCAGTTAAGTTTTGCTAACAAGAATAGTTGCAAAATGTATAATTAACAACAATGTTTGTCTATTTAACAGGTGACAAAGCGTGTGGATACAGACGAGGGGGAATGGAGTGGATGGAATTGGAGATCAGATGGGGATGTAATGGTGAATGGTGCATTTTTTGTGCCATCTGGTGAAGGATTGAGCAACCAATACGCCAAGGCCTCGAGCGTGGAGCCCAAATCCGCTGTTATTATTGATCAACTTACTCTCAATGCTGGTGTTTTTGGAGCCCCAAGGTACTACATTTCGAATATATTCTTCAACCCTCCCCCCCCCCCCACCCAAAAAAAAAATTATCTAAATAGTTTCTTAATTTTAAGATGTTCAAAACCATTGTGGTTTGGTTCTGTTTCGTATCCCGCACATATAAGTACCCTTCAGTGCACTTAGCTGCTTTTTGGGCCAATCACAAGGCAAATTTCAATTGAAACCTTTTCTCTATCTAAACAAATATAGAGACTAAAGAGATTGAGAGAAATGTCTTTGACAAGTACTAATGGAAAGAGAAGAAAATAGTGACCAAGTAAGTGATCTAGGGGAGGTTTGATTCAGTTTGGTAAATATGAAAAATACTAGGTGTTTAACCTTTAAAGAACAAAGTTATTTAATATTAATACCCTTGACAAATCTAACATCAATAAAATATTGAAGATATGACAAGTGCATAATGAAACAAACCTGGTTAGGCACTTGACGTATTTTAATTTGTGTAGACTTGAACTTAAATTTGCTGATATAATTAGGTACAGAGTTGTTGTAGATGATATTAAAATCGTTGTGTATCATCAACCAATAATAAAATAAACTTAGCAAGGATAGTAAGTTCCTAAAAAAAGGATTGGACAATCAAAATAATGTAACTTTCTTGACACAAAGCAAATTGCATTTGAAGTTTGAACTGTACTAAAGATTCCAATAAAATAGTTGAGAGTTCACCAAGTTGGATTAAGGGTATCATGACCAAGGACTTCTATTAGAAAGGGTCAAATAAGTTCAAAGCTATGATACATGGATCCACGTGATCATACCGGCATTCAGAATCTAAACGCTACCCCAAAATAGAGCTTTGTAGTCTTTTTCTATAGTTGAGTCCACATAGATTTAAGCAATTAAAGCCACTTCTTTTCCCCCCACTAGTTGTCTAAAATTTATATTGTCATCTAAGACCTATACTTAAGAATGAAAAAAAAAATATTTAAGAGATTGAAATCGAGAATTTTCTAGTTAAGGATGAAATTTTATTTAATAGGTTTGAGCATGAAACCTCTAATTAAAAATAAAGGAAAGACTCCACTCAATAAGTTTAAATTCATAATTTCTAATAAAAATTGAAAAAGTAATTATCACTTTCTTACAATCGTACCCGTAAGTAAAATCACTCTTTGTAATACTCATGGACCTAATGACTTGTAATGTTCGCCTAGCCTTATAGCATGTCGTGGATTTAGAATTTTTTTTTTATAATCGTAATATTTAATTATCTTTTAAGTATCTCGATTAGTCTATGAATATGTGTTACTTTCTTTCACCATAGATAATGAATAATTCTATTCATTAAACTTTAAATTAATAAAAAAGAATCACTTAATATCATTATCTCCGCTAATATTCAAACATAAAACCTCATAATTGGCAATACATTTTACTGACCATTATTAAACTCCCAATTTCTAACAATAAGGTAGCTCAAAGTGGGTGCTCGCATATCTATATTTTAATATTTATCTAGTTTATATAAATAATCAATGAAAAATGTTGGGGCAGGCAAGGGTATAAAAGGAAGATTAGGTCAGGTGAGACGTGAAGTTAGATTCTCTGGGTTCATGCATTCCAGCCCATGAAAATGCGGGGGCCCAGAAGCGTTTTTTCTTAAATACTTGGGCCCCACTTTCTGATATTTATTGGGCTTTTTGGACCAATTCCATATAAATAAAAGGTAGGGCCCATATGACCTAGTTGCTCAATTTGGTATTCAAGATTTAGGGAAGAAATACAAGTAGTAGTATTAGTCACTCTCGCCGTAAATCTTTACTTGTCCAGTATATTAAAAAAAATTAGTTAAATTTTTTGGTTAATTTAAAAAATCAAGAGATAATTTACCATTTTGTGTCTATTTTACTTTTGTTATTAAATATTATTTGTTTTCCAATATTTATATGACTTATGATTAATAAGAGAAATATAGTAAAATTATCCTTTTATTTATTGTCTCTTAAGTGATTAGTCAAATATAGACAAGTAAAGATAGAGGAGAGAGTTTTACACTCAGCTCCCCTTGTGAGTTGTGGCTGAAAACATAAATTCCTTTTTATTTTATATTTAGGGTGTGTTTGGGATGGTGCAAATATCTTTTAGAAAATACTTTTTAATTTTTTTAATATTCAGTTTAATATTTTTTCTAAGAAAATAAGTTTCTTAAATATGAAAAAGTAAATGATTTTTTTTTTAGCGAAAGTAAGAAAAACAAGTTTCACAATAGTATTTCACATTGATCGTGCCTCCAACACACCTTAGCTTCACCCCCACTCTCCTACCTGTACTCTCCTCTCCCTAATATTTATCTAAATTATATATAAATATTTTAAAATAATATTATTTGTTTACTTATTAAACACAAGAAACTAAATAAAAATATCGAACTTATTTTTTTGAACACACCCTTAATTTTAAAATTTTGAATTGTTCAATGTAGCCATGTGGGCATATAATTCATTTTAATAGGCACCCAAAACAAATAATACAATTCCTTTTATAAATGAACAAATTTCCTTCTTTCCTTTTTTTTTTTTTTTTTTGTTTTTTCCAGTGGATATATTTGACTCCTACAAAATATCATCTCCTTTCCAATTCTTTTAACCTATTAGAATCGTTTAATTAATACATTATTTTAAAAAAAAATAATTGAATGTGTCATTTATCAAAGAAAAATTGTGACCACTTGTATTCTTTTGGTGATGTGAAAGCTAAAGTTCTTTGTAAACATCTCCTACTATTTGCCCACATGCATTTTCTCCAACAAACTATTATATTACTTATCTTTTCTTTTATAAAATGATAAAATCAATTATTTTAGGTATCTGTCTCTCTTTGTTTTAACAAATAAAATTATTTAAATTGAGAATTTTAAATTTAATAGATTCAACCTTTAAATTTCTCAATACTAAAGACATTGTCTAAAAATATATGAAACTTTAAATATAAAAGATAAGTTGTCTTAATACATATATATTGTCTAAATATAAAAGATAAATATTAAAAATATTGCTATTACTGATAATTATATATAATTGTTGCTATGGGTTGTAAAATAAAGATTTTAAATATGTCGCTCTTATTAAATTTTTTTTCTTTATGAAATACACACGCAAAAGGCGAAGGGAGCATAAGGAATGAGTTTAGCAGAACTCTAGAACTTTGGTCCAAACGTTGTGTTTGTCATTACAATTTCCTTTAATATGTACAAATTACTAATTTAGAATTCAGCAACTCAAAAGAACTAAAACTCAAAATAAATAAGAAAAATATTATTTTCTTTTTATATTTATATATCTTATTCCTTATCGAAAATCAATCTTAATTTGATTATATTTACCGACAAAAATAATGATAAGATCTCGTACATTTCACATGTAAATGTAAACTAGATATATTAATATTATCATCGTATGAAAATACTAGATTATGGTAAACAAACTATTATAAACTATATATGACTCTTAATATCTTGAATTATTTAAAAAAAAAAAAAAGAAAAAAAAACAGGGATAATAGTCTTAGCATATCACATGGAG
>JBDJHY010000007.1:3469554-3484303 GCA_039654485.1 Withania somnifera
TTTTCCCATCAGACTCTGCATTTGCATCAGATTGCTTACCCCAAGAAGATCCAGAACCCTGCTGGCTAAAAGAGGTTTTTCTGTCTGGCACACTCCAGCTAGATCCACCGTCTTGCTTTTTCCAGTCATTCTCTGCATTTGCATCAGATTGCTTAACCCCCCAAGAGGATCCACCGTCACCTTCACTCTTCTTCCAAGAAGATCCAGCATCCTGCTGGCTCCATGAGGTTTTGCTATCTGTCTTATCTGATCCACCATCTTGCTTTTTCCGTCCAGTTTCTGCATTTGCATCAGATTGCTTACCCCAAGAAGATCCACCCGCTTGCTTAGTGCAAGACGATCCGCCATCACTTCTATTCCAAGAAGATCCAGCACCCTGCTGACTCCACGAGGCTTTGCCATCTATCTTGTCCGGTCCATCATCTTGCTTTTTCCATCCAGTTTCTGCATTTGCATCAAGTTGCTTACCCCAAGAAGATCCACCCATTTGCTTACTCCAAGATGATCCACCATCACTTTTATTCCAAGAAGATCCGGATCCACCATCTTGTTTTTTCCAGTCAGTCTCCGCATTTGCATCAGATTGCTTATCCCAAGAAGATCCACCGTCCTGCTTACCCCACAAGGTTTTGCCAGAATCATCATTATTCCCTTGTTTTTTCCCAGATCTGCCCCAGGAATTATCCACAACCTTCTCGGTGCTCTCTTGATGTGATTCAATCTTTTTACCCCAGCCATCACTTTTATTCCAAGAAGATCCGGATCCACCATCTTGTTTTTTCCAGTCAGTCTCCGCATTTGCATCAGAGTGCTTACCCCAAGAAGATCCACCGTCCTGCTTGCCCCATGAGGTTTTGCCAGAATCATCATTATTCCCAAGTTTTTTCTCAGATCTGCCCCAGGAATTATCCAGAACCTTCTCGGTGCTCTGTTGATGTGATTCAATCTTTTTACCCCAGCCATCGGACGCACCCCTAGATGTACCAGCAGTAGAAGTAGCTTTTGCCCAACCATCATCTTGCCCAGAGCCAGCAATAGCACTACCTCCAGATGCACCCCATGATGCCTTCCCGGCATTATCCTCAGTGGCTGTAGCCCCTTGAACAATCCAATCTGCCATAAAGATAAAAGAAAGAGCCAGTAAATACATACACGATAAGTTAGAGACCTCAATAACTTTATTAGCTAGGCTGAATCTCATCAACTGCAGTACTCGACCTAACCATTCAATTGTACAGTAGATAGTACTGTCTTTTAAATACAGCGTAACCGCAACAAAGTGAAGAAAAGGATAAAAATACAGACTCAAGGCAAAAGAAGCCTCTGCAGTAAGATATGTCCATGTAGAAGGGTATGTTCCAAAGCAGTAATAAATTTCGCATACAGAAGCAGGTTATAATTGCCAGACATGGACAGAACAGTTGGTCCTTTAAACCTGTCACAGGACCTCATGGAGTGGACTTGTTGAAGAGCATCTGAAAACTCAGAGATAATAACATTAAAATATTCGCTTCTTAATGGGTAAGGTATGGGGATAAATCCGAGCAGGAGATACCACCCCCCAAAAAAAAGAAAAAGATTAATTTGGAAATAAATGTTAAAGCAACAACAGACAATATCACAAAGATGATATGAAATATCTTTTAGGAGAAACTGTGAAGACTGGGAAATTATAGGAGTCACTAATCTGCTGGAAAATATAAGGGGCCAGAACGTCAAACGGATGGGAAATACATGGCCTGGGTACAGAACTTTGTGCAACATGCAGAGTATTGTAACACAGTGGCCTTGGAAGATACTCTGGAAGCCAAAGCACCAGTTGAGCTGAATAGGTCGGATTAACTGCAAATGAAGCGTGTTTGACACAAACAAAACTACAAAGGATGGGAATGGTGTTGTGCACCAGAAGCTGCACGTGTGAGGAAAAGGTGCACTGCCAGAAAGCAGTGGTGCATGTTTCTCAGCTTATACAATCTAAAATGGGCAATGCCATTGACAGGCGAGGAACTGCTATATTGCAGGAAGGAAGAGAATTGCATAACATAATAGTAACACATGGATGAACATTCCTGCAGCAATTTTTTTGGACCAGTTGGGTGGAAAAGGAACACAAGATGCTTTGAAGGCTCACTTACACTCTATACACAAACTATAATACTCGTGCTTCTATCTTTTGGCTTTATGTATAGGATGACAGATGTATGATGTTCCAACTCTTTACTTGAATTCCTCTGCTTGCTAGAGCTTTTGTTTTGTATGTAGCTGCACCTATTTGGTGTTTTTACTTGGGAATTAAAAGTACTATTACTCATCCAAGAAAAGGAGCAAAATGCATCTTACCGTCAGAACCATCCTGTGTTCCAAGCAGATCAAAAGGTTTTGATGAATCACCATCGACCCTATTGTAGAAAATAAAGAGAGTTAAAAGGATCAAAATGTCAAAAGTAATTGAAAGCTTCTCCTTGAATTTGTTCAGGTAAGGAAATTGTACCCAAGAGATACGACAGAACTCTTTGCATGAACTTCCGAAAGATGTTCAGATTTGACTACAAAGACAAAACGTTTAGTGACAATTTCCCATCTAACATTAGAAACTGAAGTAAGGAAATATATAAACCTGTAAGAATTTTTTGCTGGGAATCAAGCTTTACTGTAACATCAGAGCGTCGTATGGCTAAAACACGACAAAGATATCCCTTCAAAGGCCCTACTCGGATTCGCAGTGACTGACCAACTGAAAACAGTTCATTCTGATCCTCTCGCTTGACTGTGCGAAAAAAAAGGTAAAGGAATCAATGTTCCAATTGGAAGCAGTGACTTGATTCAAGGCATCAAATTGAAAAGGAGGAGACTCATAAAAAACATACAGCTGCAGTTATCATCCTTCACTCTCCAAGATTTTTCAGGCGAAAGAGGGGATTTAGGTGATGATGAGAAATCTGCAAAATCTGAGGGACCTGGCTCACTTCCCTGATTAAATAAAATATGAACAAAAAAATTAGGGGAACATATGTGGACAACAATAAGTACAACTAGATTAAGAAAAACAAATGTACAGACCTTCTCTTTCAATAAACCGCCGCTGCTTGTTATTTTTTCACACATTGGACCTTTGACACAGAGATAACCACTGTTATCCTGTTCACTTTGGTCATATAGAAAGACGACACCTCTGTAGATCTGCTTCACAGCTCCTTGTCTATCCTGCATTTATTAATCCTCCATTACATCATTTCAAGAAGACTAGTAACAAATAAAATGACGCTACTCCATCAACAAATAACGGTCCACCTTCCCAAGGGATAACAACCTAGTGGAGTAACAACCTTGGGAACCAAGATTTCCAAAGCCAGCAGAAGCATTAGTCAACTATTTTCATCTACCTAACCTTTGGCGACAGTGGTGGGAGGTGGTAGCAAATCACTGGTAGATTAGTTAAGGTGCGAACAAGTTAACTCAATCACTACCATAAATCATAATCATTAAAATAATAATAATAATAAATGATGAATAACAGCCAAACCTTCAAGGAACCATCCAGAACTGTAACCACATCACCGATTGAAATGACATTAGATAGTTGGTCTTTCACAGTGAATAGCTTCTTATCAAAGGATGCACGCTTCAACTCACGCGGTTGAACGCTCACTACCACAGGTCTCTCTGAACCATATTTCATGATCTGAGAAATAATCACTTTAAATAAGATATCATTCACCTAAAGCAAAATAAAGGGAATAGACTCGCATATACCTTAAAGCTATCATCTTTCTCCTTGCCAATAATAATGCCAAAATCATTCCTACTGTAATAGCACCATAAAAGAATGATTAAGCAAGAATAGCAAATACAGGGTGCAATTTCCACATTGGTAAACAGTAAGAGGCAAACCTACCCAAAAAATACAAGATCATCTACTTCAAAATTGTTTTCCATGCTAGAGCTTGAAGAACACTCTCCTTTCTCACCTCCTTTCTGACCAACCTTGAAATCATTTGTGATTCTCTTTTTCTTCCGATCACCGTAAAGCTGGGTAAGCCAATCTACATCCCGGGGTTCCTCATTACTCGAAGGTTCAAACTTCAGGAGTTCAGCTTCAGTAGGCATTACACCCCAATAGCTCAACGAATCAATCCCCACTTTTTTGTATAAATAACCATCCTTCAGCATCTTTCCGTCAAGAATTTCAAACATTAGGTTTGTCTCCCGATCCTTCCGGTATTGGATGAGAGGCCGAAAGTCTCTGTAGTTTAATGAAGCAAAACATCATGCATTTGCAATCTATTATATTGGAATCATAACTAATGGAGCATGCATAATACTCGAGTTCTGTAGAGCTAATAAGTCTTGGTGCTGGAATAACTCCCTTCTTGGCAGTAACTCCTCCACCCTACAAACGAATTAAAAACTCAGCTATCTGAGTAAGTTGAAAGTGAAAAAGGACAAGGTATTGAAACATCAACATGCTACATTCTTTGAAAGGTTTCAAACGAAAAGAATGTACAATATTAGAAGTCTATGAATACTTAAGTATAGAGTTTTTTTAGCATCAAGTTAAACCGTGACTAAAGACTAGGAATTGAAAGCTTCCCCAGTGAAATGAAAACCATAAACTCAGGTGAAAATGTACGTATAACAATTCCCTGCTAGGGCAACCAACGGTTATAAGAACCTATAACATCCCTCTGTTTTGCTCTCTCATTGGACCTTCACATGGACAGCTCTCAGACGAGCCTGTCTACATAAAGACAATCTTCCTAAAGGAACTTCCAGCTGGTATAAATGTTACATGTACCAGCAAAGCTCAGGTCCTATCAACCACCAGTCTTTCACTGCCCAGTAGCTGCCAGCATAAGATCTATGTTTCTAACAATTCTGGAAATACATTGGACTCATCCTCTGGGCATTAAGGAAGCAGTTGAAGGATGTAGCAAGTGGAAGTTCACAGGGCCACAAGAAAGTCCGGAAAATGATACCTGCATGCATCTTTTCATGTCCTTGGATAGAGAAGAATCACAATGCTTTGATGGCATTTCAACTCCTACCCACTTTCTGAAGCCAAAAGCCTACTATACCTCTTTAGTTGGAGCAATCTCACCCTGTATATAATGTTGGCTTATACCTTTAGACTTTATCAGTTTACTTACTTCAGCTTAACCCCATATTCTCGGTCTTTTGTTTAGCTCCCTGACCTGAATAGAAATGCATTATACTGGAGCTAACATCTGCTACTTCTGTAATTTTGCATCTCCTTGATGCCACTAATGAAACATTTTACTTCCATCAAAAAGATGTTGAACTCTTGCAAAGAGGAAATCCGAAGCCCTTGAAAAATGTATTCAAAAAAGACTAGTCATATTATGATTGTACGGAGGATGATAACCAGCATTTCTTTTATCAGCGAGTATGATAACTAGCATTACTCAGCGGACTGCAGAATATATTAGCCTAAACTAAATGAAAGTAGATTAATAAGACGTTAAACTGGATTTATACGTGCATAATTAACTAAAAGCTTTAAGTGCTCAGTCAAATCAAGCATAAATACTTACAGAACCTAGGAGCAAACATTTAAAACAAAGAGAAGAGGAAGTATCTAAAATAGTAATATTATATAAAAAACTACAAGGACCTACATCATGCAGTGCAGGAAACACAAATCACAACCGCCAATTCAGTACAAAAGCACAAGAGTAACAGCTCAAAGCAGATATGTATTTCTTCGAAAGTCGAGGTCAAAATAACCCAAAGCACAGTTACCAGAAATCATGGGCAGCTCTTCCCTTCCCTTCCCTTCCTAACACAGGGTATTTGCTCTTCCTTTTACTTTTGTTTTTTTTTTTCCCCTCTTTTATAGGATGTGAAAGTGAAGAGAAGAAGGGAATAGCAGGTTATGCATCATATTTATAGAGTACTTAACATTAACAAAAACATAAAATAACTCTAAAATCAAATATAAATTATTACAAATTTGTCGGCAATGGCTTGTAAGTCTACTCTTGGGATCAGCTTCACCGTCACTTTCTTTCGTGCATCATTCACTGCCACAACCTACATGACCATGATGAAACAGTTGGAAAGCACAAGAAAGAAGGTGATTTACTGCTGTTGTGTAATTTCTTAGACAAGTAAAGCGAGGCCAATAAGAAACATGAACCTGCAGAAAAAGTCGTATTCATGTATGATAAAAAGCAATTAAATAGCAGCAAGCTGGTGGAATTTATAGTACCCGTGCTAGATCGCCCTTGTATATGCCACTTTTGACACGGGCCCACATGCCCTCAGAAATCCCAGAAGACTTTTTCCGGACAGCAATCAAATGACAAACTTCATTCATTGGGACAGGTGTCACTCTAGTTGAATATACACTACAAAGGCCTTTACATGCCTATACAAGGAGCTCGGCTTAGTGAGTGTAGAATGTCATTAAAGAATAGTTTCATAAAAAAAAAGTAAGAATGCTCAGACTTCCACAGAAGCATCAAGGCCAGTACAAGACCTAAGAATGTCATGATCAAAATGAAAAAAGAACACGAACAAGAAAAGGAAGTAGAACCTCGTAAACATCAGATTGTCTGTCAGACTCGATATAAATAAATCCCTTCACATGATCAAGTGCAAAAGCGGATATTATCTGCATCTTTGTTCCTAAACCAAGCAAATCTATGTACTTCTGCATAAGACAGAAAGCTGAGTGCCTTTCTCTTCCAACCTATTGCACAAAGCAAATTAAAAAAATAAAACAACATAAGCTGTCGAACCAGAATGGCAGTAGGAAAGAACTAAATGACAACAATTTGACATATATGCATCAATGAATTTTCACTTTGATAACAATTACTATACCGTGCATTTAACTTTCCATATAGTTGGATCCTTGAGAGAAGGCACAAGTGTGTCCTGCTCAAATTGTCTCTTCCTCTCATTATTATCTTCTGCATAGGTAACAAAACTAGAACCTGGTTTATAGCGCTCCCTTAACATTCGCTCTAACTCTTCTCCATCCATTTCCTCCTCTTTGATCACTGGAGGTTGGGGTGTTCTCGCAGGTTCGTTCTTGATTTCAACATTACTTCCAAATTCCTCTTCAAGCAAATCTGTTTTTACACCAAAGGGAGAACCAATCGGATTAGATTTAAAAAGTCAAAATAATTCTGGCACAGTGTACCTAATAAAAAATAAAAGTAACTCTAGCATGGTGAAATTTTATGTAGAAAAATCTAGCAGATTTTGGCTTATCTGGTGGGGTATCAGTACTTCCACTCAATAGGTATGGATTCGATTTTCACTACCCCCTTCCTTGATCCCCTTATACAAATAAAAAAATGTTTAGCCCAGGTGCTGTGTTTATCTTACTGTATTTTATTAGGCCTAAACTGCTTATAGTTTGTTTAATCTAGAAGGAAGGTCGGTTAGCTTATGAGATTTTTTTGTGCAACATACAATGTTGTTATTGTAAGAACAAGAAGCACATGATTATATACTGTTTCGCTTACACTTCTTCTGAGCAGAGGGTCAATCGGAAATAGCCTCTGTCCAACGGAAGTCGGGGATTACACTGGGTATGTTGTCGTTGTTGATGATCGGTTAGAGTTTGAAGTGGACATGCTTTTATAGAGTTAATAATACAAAAGTAAAAATCGAGAGGCAGCATAGACCAGCATACAATTCTAAAATAGACAACGAGAGATTCACAGGCAGCATAGACCTGCGTACATTCTAAAATGGACAACGAGAGAGGCAAAGAACAAGCACGTGTACCCATAAGCTTTCGATAAGTCAAGATTGCAGCAACGAATATGAGCTGTGTATAAGTAAGAAGCTTACTATACGAGACAATAATCTATAAATTGTTCTAAGCCAAGAGATTATGGTACTGGATACCTGTTGCTTAAAACACCCTCCTTTCCCCTTTTATACAAGTAATCCTCACAAAAGATTCCAATCAAAATAAACAGATAATCAACCACGCCTTAGACAGTGCATCTTCAAGGAATGCAAAATATAAATAGATTCGTCAAATAAAATGTTTCCCTTGTATGTCCTATGTAGGGTACTATCTATACCACGGTCACTGAGAAACATAAAATGATATACAATCAAAAATACAAATTAAAAAGGAAATAAACCAGAATCAGTACTAGACTTTGGTATTTCTTAACAATCAGCTTTCAGGACCCAGATTTACTACAGAAAAATGAATCCCGTTGAAAAAATAATTTCCAAGTCTGCATAATGAAACCCAACATGTCTTCTCTTTTCCGTTTGTTCATTTGCTATAAGGCAAACAAAATAGGAAAATTTTAAACATAACCTGCCATCACCCATGCTAAGCTAATTGGTGAAACCAAACAATGAATGAACAAAAATATTACACCAATGGTTTCAATTTCAGAACAATTATTCAACAGCTTTAAAGGCTTCACTCCTCAAAAAGTTTATATAAACCTCAAACATGCAAAAGAAAACTACAAGTATGTGAAAATGCATACTAACATAGCCTATTACACAAACAGATTCACCGAAATCCCTAATTTTTGAGAAAATTTTCAAAAAAGAAATTAAGTCACGATCACGCCGTCTCGCATACCTCCAAACAATTTTTTATGGCTAATACTTAAGCCAAAACCTTTATCTAACCTCAAACATGCAAGTAATTTGTCAAAAAAATCTACAACAGTGCAAAGAGGTATCGCTTTAAACCAACCAATTTACCAGAAATCCCTACTTTTTCAGTCAAATTTCTCAGTAATCCAAAACACAAGTATACAGAACAAAGCAAAACGGAACTAGGTCACTGCCGTGCTGTCTCGTATACCTTCAAGCAAGTTTTAACAGCTAATCCTTCAAAATCCTCGAATCCTAAAACCTTTAACAAACCGGTATAGCTTTTAAGCAAAACCGATTTACCAGAAATCCCTAATTTTTGATTCAGTTTTCTGAATTATCCAAAACGCAAATATACAGAACAAAGAAAAAAGGAATTAGGTCAGTGCTGTGCTGCCTCATATACTTTCAAACAACTTTTTACGGATAATCCTTCAAAATCCTCGATACTTAAAACCTTTATCTAAACCTTGAACATGCAAATAAGTAGTCAAACAACCTATAACAATGCCGACAGCTATCACCTATAAACACACCGATTTACCAAATATCCCTAATTTCTAAGTCATTTTTTTTTAACTTCCCAAAATGAAAATATAGAAAACAAAGAAAAAAGGAATTAGGTCACTGCTATGCCATGTCGTAGACCTTCAAACAACTTTTTACAGCTAATCCTACAAAATTCTAGACTCCAAAAACCATTATTGAAAGAGTGAAGAGTCAAAAAACAAACCTAAAGCACCCCAATTTTTAACTCGAACTATCAGGTCTGAGAGTTTCCTCAGAGTTTCCTACCTAAACTGTCATGTTGAAAACTAAGTTCAAATAGGGAACTTGCACACCCAACAGTTCGGGTATGAAACTCAAAAAAATAATAGGTACTTCAGATGTGTTTTTAACTCTTATTTAAACTCAAACATGCAAACAAGTAATCAAAAAATCTAGGACAATGCAGACCGGCTATACAAACCGATTTAACAAAATTCCCTAATTTCTCAGTCACACAGAACAAAGCAAAAAGGGATTAGGTCACTGCTATGCTGTCTCGGATACTTCAAACACCTTTTTTTACAGCTAATCCTTCAAAATCCTCAGACTTCTAAAACATTTGTCTAAAAAATGAAGGGTCATAAACACACCTAAAATATCCCAATTCTTCAAGTCTCAATATCTGAATTATCCCGTACATGAGTTTCTTACCTGATAGTTCCCATAAGAAACTCTCCCATGAAAAACGAGACACCTGATAGTTCAGGTACGAAACTCGGAAACCGGATACTTTATATATGTTTTTAACCATTAACTCTTATTTAAACCTCAAAAAGCAAATAAATAGTCAAAAATCTACAAACTGCAAACCGATTTACCAGAAATCGGTAATTTCTCGGTCAAAAGAATCAAGTGACTGTTGTCTCATGTACTTTCAAATATCTTTTGACTGCTCAATCTTCAAAATCCTTGAATCCTAAAACCTTTATTAAACCTCAAACATGCAAATAAATAATCAAAAAAATCTACAACAATACAAACCGGTTACACAAACCAATTTACCAAAAATCCCTAATTTCTCAGTCATTTTTCTGGGTTATCCAAAACGCGAAATACAAAACAAAGCAAAACACTAAATCCTATATTTAAATAGTGAAGGCTCAAAAAAACACCTAAACTATCCCTTTTTTCCCCACTTTTCTACCTCAACTACCACGTAGAAAACTTGTACACCTGATAACTTAAGCTATGAAACTCGAAAGACCAAAAAAAACTTATACATGTTTTTGACCATTAACTCTTACTTAAACGTCCACATTGCAAGTAGTCAAAAGAACTACAACAATGCAGAGGGATATAGATTCTAAACAAACAGATTTACCCAAAAAAATCCCTAATTTCTGATTCAATTTTCTGAATTATACACAAAATGTGAATATACAGAACAAAGAAAAAAGGAATTAGGTCAGTAGCTATGCTGTCTCGTATACCTTCAAACAACTTGATACCACTAAATCTTCAAAAAACTCGAATACTAAAACCCTCATTTAAACCTCAAACGTGTAAATAAATAGTCACAACCAAAATGCAGACACATATAGCTTTTATACAAACCGATTTACCCAAAAAAAATCCCTAATTTCTGAGGGACAGCTGTACATCATACCTTCATCGAAGAAATCAGAGTCATCACTGAAACCGAAATCGAAATCATCGTCGTCTTCGTCGTCATCGACCTCGTAAGCAACGTCTTCGACGAACTGAAGTACACTTCGATCTTTACGTTTCCTGCCACCACCGGTTTTCTCGTCATCGTAACCTTCTCCGGAGTTACGTTTACGTTTTCCGGCTGATGAGGATTGGCCGACGTCGGTTACTTTTTCTTTGCCCTTCTGTAAGACCGATTTTTTACCCATTTTGGGGGTTTCTACTTTCTAGATCATTACACAGAGAGAGTGTGAGAAAGAGTAAAAGGTGAAAAACGCTGAAACGAC
This sequence comes from Withania somnifera, assembly GCA_039654485.1. Taxonomy (NCBI): domain Eukaryota; kingdom Viridiplantae; phylum Streptophyta; class Magnoliopsida; order Solanales; family Solanaceae; genus Withania; species Withania somnifera. Next base: position 3,480,645 of record JBDJHY010000007.1, read on the forward strand.
ACGTCTGATAATCTCCCAACACCTTTTCTACATGGACTTTGCTAGAACAGAAGGAAAAATCTAGGGGTAGGGTTTTTTTTTTTTTTTTAAAGTGAAAGATATCCGAACTAGTCTTCATTAGGTTATCATAATAATAATAATAATACACTAAATATAATTTTACAAAATAAAATTTAAAAAGGATAGATTGTAAATGTATCTTACATCTAATTTAGAATAAAGGAGGTCTAATAGAATAATTGACGTACACAAAATATCATATAACAATAAAAATAACTAGTATCAGAAAAAACTTTTGTTATGTTGTTGGCTAATAAATATTCTCGAAGAATCCAATAATATATAATAGCGTTAATTACAATCCATTAAAAATATATATAAATTTAGTTAAACTTATGTAGCAATGATGATATTTCGAAAAAATTAAATTGAAGTACCAAACAGGTGTAAATTGGGTGTTTTAATCTGAAATTAAATAAGTTAAAATGAAAAGAGTTGTTAAATTGGTTTGGCTAAAACCACCCTAAATATTATTTCGACTGAAATGAACTAAAAACAAACTGAATCACTCAGTTTGACCCTTTTTTTTTCAAATGATCCATCTACCCCATCCCATACTCAGGTTCAACCCTTCTCTGCCATCCGTTGAGACTAGATCATTTGTGTTCCACTTACAACTATGACCCTACTTGAGACCCAACGTCTAACCTCAATGCAACCCTAACTCAAAACTCAAAATTCAAGATAGGACAAAGACCTTAGATCAACCTCAATCCAATACTCAATTAGAAACTCGATACCTAAGATCAAGGCGAGACACTAGACCCAAGATATAACTCCAACTCATGACCTGAAATCCCCTTAAACCAAGATTTAAGACATGGCTTTGACCTGAAACTCAAGGCTTAACTCCAACTCCAGTTCCAAGATCCGGAACTGTTCTTAAATCCGACCTTGGTCGAGAAGCCATACCTCAACTCATACATAATTCGAGATCTAAACCTATTTTGAGTCCCTAGTTTAACCCAGAAATTGAGAGTTAACTTTAACCCGAAACGTGAAATTTTACCTTGACTTAAGACCCAAAATCGAGCTTGAATTGAGCCTTAAGCTTTAACTTTGACTTGAAATCAAAGATTTGATCCTAACTCGAGATCCGAGACCCATACCTCGACTTGAGACCTAATAGTCAATTTTGACCTAGAATGTGAAACCCGAGGCTTGATCCTGACCCAATAGTTGATTCCGATTTAGGATCAAATCTTGAGACCCTAACCTTGACCCATAAAAAAAATTTAGAGTAAATTTTAAATAGTAAATCTTACGAACGGACTAGAATTAATTAATATTGGACTAAATTGAATATTTTTCGAAATAGGTAATATTGATTTAGGATAAAATCAATCCACTATGTAATTATCTTGTACTTAATCATTACTATTTTAGGCAAGCTAATTGAACCATAACTTTTGCGTCATATTTGATTCCAGTAATCTTAATTGTCACTCCAATACTTGTTATCTTTTTCTTTTCGCAATCAACATTAGCAATTATATAACACCATTTTACATTGTAATAATATTTTTTATGATTGGTGTTATTAGGTATGAATATTAAAAAAAATTAGTAAGCAAATTATCTTTATATTCATAAAAATCAAATAATATCTTGTTAACAATTTCACTAAACTCACAATTTCACATACATCATTAAAGCTCATTGAAAGTATAGTCTCTCAAATTTATCACGCTATAGCACATTTAGAAGAACTAGAATTTTAAGCTTTCATTTTCTATAATTATTTGGCTAAAAACATGTCCATTATATCTAAGGGCTGTATCTACATGTCAATTTTATTTTAACCGAATGGCCATTTATTAACTTAGCTTATTTTAATGAATAATTTTAAATATGTATTATAAAATAATTAATCAACGAAAGATATATTAGTCACAAAGAAAAAAAGTAGTTGTATGTATATGTAATATATACACAATATATCAATATTAAATAAAGTTATGTAATGTATTGATATTATATAAATAGTATATAAACGTGTACCGATATTATATAAATGCTATATAAATATGTATTAATACTTACGTAAAGTATTTTGAGGGATAATTGTATCTTTAACCATGCTAGTGTATGTATTAAAATTCATTGCATTGTCAATACTATATATTTTCATATATTAGTTATATATACCTTAAAATCAAATAAAATATATAACTAATAATTAAATTTTTTTAATACATATTTATTAGTTATGCTTATATTAAAAAATATACCATACGAGATACGAGTAATATAAAATATGTCAATTGAGAAATAGAAATTAAGTATAAACCTCTAACAACTCATTAGTCCTATTCATATTCAACTTTCATATTATATATACTATGTTATTTTTAAGGTAATTACGGAAACATATGGGCAAAATTGGTGCTAGGACTTATCATATATAAATAGCCTAAATTATTTTGGGTGAGTTTTTTATTAAATATTTATAATTTTTAAATATATATTTTTAATATTTATCATTTAGAGTAACAACTTATTAGAAGTGAATTATGCACGTAATATAAATGTATTATAAGTGTATTAAAATTTATTATGTTTGTTTTAATAAAAATTTACAATATGTATTAAAAATAAATTATGAATGTAATATAAATGTATTATGCTTGTTTTGATAAAAAGATCTACACTGTTTATTAAAAAAATAAAATATTTACACATCACAAGTGTCTTAAAATATATTATATTTATTTAATAATTTTTTTATTATAAAATATAAATTACGTAGGAAGCAAAATGTATTACAATTATCGTTTATATTAATTAATACAATTGTCATTTAGATTTAAAACAGGTAGCTTTTGTGATACATGTACTTGCACTATGTATCAGTTAATGGCGGTGGTTCGCCGGAGATGGATTTGTTGTCGTCCACATCCATACAAATCATTGGAGCTGCTGATAACATCGAGCAAAAGGGTTGGTTGTGAACATCGGAAAAATGGGTTTGTGGTGACTTGTTTAAAGGTCGTTTCACTTCACCGGAGTACGCATGCCGTCCGATCATTAACTCCGGTGACAGAAGCTATGTCAAAGAGGAGGAGAGCAGAGAGTTGGCTCTGGCGAAGCACTGTTTTGCTCTGATGACTCAATCGGAGAAAAATCGAAGAATTGCTCTATTTTAAAAAAATTATATTGCTATTAGGGTAAATATTTTTTAAATACGAGATATACATATAAGTTGCCTTATAAATATTTAATTTAAGGAGGTGATCTATTAGTTAATAAAATATATTAAGAAATTACGAGATTTAAAGCTACATATTCAAATTTTTAATTTGTTCTAGCCATAAATATCATGTAAATTTAATCGAGTCAAGATTAGCCTGAGTATCACAACTAAGGGTGCTTATTATCGAGATGGACCAGTACCGGATAGCGATAGATTGAAACCGAGTTGGTACCAAGCTGGGATGATAGGGACGGACGGGACGGGACGGGACGAATAATTTATAATTTTTTTAAAATTTAATAAATTATATATATATATATTAAAAATAGATAAACTTTATATATATAAGTTAATAAAGTTAAAATGTTATTATATATAAACTTTATAACTATATATATAAGTTAAA
>JBDJHY010000007.1:3514907-3527230 GCA_039654485.1 Withania somnifera
TATATAAATATAATATTCATACATCAACCTTATAACTCAATCAAAGAAATGATAAGTCTATAATATATTGATAAAATTTAAATAGAGATATTTTTTATTGTCATTTCAAATTTAAAATACAAAAACGATAATTTTTACCAATACACAAAGCATCTTGCGTTTAACAATGATATGAGCAATTACAAATAAGAGTAAGCGCAGGTGAACTCTGCATACAAGTTGATAAAAATAACTGATCTTTATATACTGCCTGGCAAATTGGCACACAGTCAGCGTCCACCTGGCATCTTGAGCTGTCAATATGAGCATTGCAATCCTTAGCATTAACTTGGACCATCATTGGGTCAAGGACTACAACAATTAAAAAAAAAAAAAAAGAGTTATTATTGAAAATTAACTAATAAAAAATTTAATTTAAGAAAGATAAAAAATTTGCAGATCTTTTATGTGTTGACGCAGGGGTGTTTACGGTTAAAAGTCGATTCAAATTGAAAATTAAATTACATCGAATTTTATTTGGATGCAATTTTAAATTATAATATATTGATAATATTTAGTTTGATTTGATTGTACTAAATATAAATCGAAAAAGAAATCTTATTCAGACAGACAAAGTGTATATACAACATATATCAGTATATTTTATTTTTAAATAGGTAAAATTTTATAAATAGTCAAAAAGTCAAAAGAAACTAGAAAATTGTATTTATAATTTGCTAAATTACAAAAAATAGTCAAAAGTTGTATAAATTCAATCATTTATATAATCTTTCAGCTAATTATATCATTTATACAATTCATTCAGGTCAATTATACAATTTCTATAGTTCAACCATTTTTTTCAGTAAAAAAGTTATATAAATTCAGTTAATTGTATAATTTATACAATTATAGTTGTATATGTGCTTCTTTTTGTATAAAATGGTTATTTCAATAGAGTATAACTATTTTATATAATGTTTTAAAAAAATAACTATAAGATATAATTAAATATCAATTTTGACTATGCTATATATTTATTTTTATTTAATTAAATAGAATAATAAACTTTGCATTTTAAGCCCATTTCTCACAGATATCCATGAATCTTAAACATTTAAAGAAACAATTTTGAGACCTATCTAGATTTTTTTTCGCATCCCTTTTAAAAAATTTCACTTGATTAAATTTTATTGATTTTAAGAAATTCTCTACACAATTTAATAAAAATTACAGCCATCATGAAGAAAAAGTAATAAAGTATTAATTATAAGTCTAAAAAAGGATGAAATTCTTTTCGTTAATTGTATGAGGAAAACAAAAGAGAAAAATACCAAATGAATCAAACAACGGCTAAATAATTAAATATATACTTTATTTGGAATAATTAAAAAATCAACTAAATTAATTTAGTATTGGTTAACCAAGAACCAATGTAAATCAAACTATGAATAGCCCTAGTTGAAGCATTCATGATTGAACAAATGCATAGTACTTAAAAGTTCCAACTAAAATTACATAAATAATAAAATATAAATGAAAAATAATTTTAAAATAAAATGGGAAGGCCTTAATCACAAACCAGACAGATACACAATGACAAGGAGGACACATGAATAGTAGACTGAAATTTTTGCCATTTGTATCTTTATACTTTTGCTTGTAATTTTGAGTGAATATTGCCTTGCCATGATAGCAATATATAAACTATAAAGGAGTATAGATGTCATAATTCAGTGAATTAAATGAGTCAAAAGATTATGATAATTCAGTGGATATAATAATATTTCCCCTCTTTTAAAAAATGATATTACTAGTAATTTGACTGCTGATTGTTCAACAAACTATTAAATAAAAGGAAAAATAATAAGTCATAACATTTAATGAAAAGTCAATAAAATGATATAATGAGTAGAACTCTCAACTCTTATTAGCATGAAAAGTTTTTAAGTTATTCCATAATATAATATAAATCATATGTTGTTACGAAAAATAAAGTAAAAATAAGAATAATATTTGGGAGTGAAGAGAAAAGAGATTAAGTTTTTATTTTTTTTTGTGATAGATAATTTTGAATAACAAGAATTCATTTATTTATAGGAAAACATTTATCTAATTTTTCTTCAAAAGATAGATATTCATTCTAACTTGATAGATACTCAGTCTTTCTAGACATTTACTATAACTTGATAGTCATTTATAATAACTTGAGTCTATCATTTATAACACTCCCATTGAATGTCTAATTGATAAATAATGTGTCATGTTAAAATCTTACTAAAACAAATTTAAAGAAAAAAAATGAAAGGATCTTTCTCACCAATAACGTGTCGGATGCATTGAAAGCCAAATAAGCTCTCACACTTCAAATTATATTTTTCTCGAACGAGATGTATTATCGACCGTCATCAGATACACTCTAGGCTTGCTTCATGAATGGTTATTAATTTAGTATGATTTAATGAAGTAACCACGTTGGACTGCTTTGTAATTCGCTAAGATATGGTAGTACTTCCACATGTGAACACATAGCTTATTTGTAATTGAGCCTTGTGTGCGTTAGATAAATACCTTGCATCAGTATAGCCACACGACTAGAACTACAATTGTTAGAATAAAATAAACCTACAGTGATAGTCCCTTTTAGGTACCACAATATGTGTTTAATTGCATTCTAGTATCTCTTTTTAGGAGCAGAATTATATCTTGCTAACAAAATAATTGAGAATACTATGTATGACCTTGTGTATTAGCAAGATACATTAGAGCGTCAATCGCACTAAGATATGGTATTTCAAGACAAAAAAAAATCTCATTTTTTTAAGGTTAGAATGAATCTTCATTACATCAAGCGATCAAACAATCATCAAGTGCTTAATAGATGTGCTCCATTCATGTAAATTCATGTAAAATCTTTTCAACATCTTTCCTGTGTAGGCAAATTGATGTACAAAAATATTATTTGTCAAATTTTTTATTTGCAAACTAAGGTATAACTTTATCTTTTCAAGATCTTTCACCTTAGTTTATTTTTAAATAATCAATTGCCTTTTGAAGCAATATTGGAGTTCCAATAAGATCTATGTCATCAACATAAATAGCAAGTGTAACTCCAATGTTATTTTCTTTATAAAAATATATGAATAAATGACATCATTTATATGACTTTTCTTGATAAGTACTTATTAAGGTGATTATACTACATGCCTTAAGATTGCTTTAGACTATACAAAAAATTTTGCAATCTAATTCAATATATTTCTTGAGATGTTAAATTATATGCTTCAGTCATCTTAAATCCTTCAGAAATTTTTATGTATTTTTCATTATCAAGTAACCGTACCGATAAGTTGCAACTACATCCATCAAATGCATTTTAAGTCTTTCATGGACAGTGAAACTAATAAGATAACACAACGGTATTGCATTCATAACTGGTAAGTATGTCTCATCGTAATCGACACTAGGCCTTTGCGAAGATTCTTGTGCAACAAGGCTTGCCTTATACCTTTGTATTTCATTTTTCTCATTTTTTTGTGCACAAAGACCTACATATAGCCAACATATTTAATACCAATAAGTGTTTGGACTATAGGTCCAAAAGCTTCAAGCTTGACAAGTAAATGCGATATTGATTGAATTGGTTTTTGTCAGTTTGGCCAATCATTTCTTTGTAGACATTCTATAACAGAATGAGGTTCAAGGTACTCACAATCTTGCATGACGCTTGTTGCAATATTATATGCAAAGATATAACCCACCACTATTTCAATCGATTTAAATTAGTTTCAGAATGTCGAGTTATAGTCCTTTCATATGGTCTTCGACAATCTCACCTCATAAGCCAGAAGCTATATTTTAGGATTGAGTGGCTCAAGATCCATTTTCATAACATGACGAAGATACAGACACATAATTCAACGTGACCTTATTTGTGCACAATATAATCGTGAATAAAAAAAAAAATTCAATGCACACAATATCTCGCGTTCATGCACATTTTCTAGATGCTAAGTCGGGAAGTACCTCACGGATTTTTAGGAAGAAAAATGCCCAAATTTACCCCTCTACTTTGAGAAATTGGTCAACTTTATTCTTCGTCGTACTTTGGGGAAATATACCCTTAGCATCATTAAACTTTTCATCTAAATCCTTTCTTTGAATGAAAAACCCCAAATTTGATTAAATTACCATTTTCTTTAAAATAACCGGTTGACCAATTCAACCCGACCCGTTTTCTAACTTAATAACCCATATACAAATAAATATCAGGATCCTTTTCAGCTTCATTAAAACCCAACCCCAAACACCCGTTTCGTCCAACAGGTTATAACTTGGAACTTGAAGAACCAACTCAAATTTTGGGGCAGCGGATTATCGAGTTTCATCTTGATATGTTGGATCAAAATGTAAAATGGCAACATGCGGTAAGTGGAAAGACAGTAGCATATCATAGGATGTTGCTTTTTCCTACAGTAAAATCTCAACTGCTAAGGTTGGTTATCACAAATCCAAGACGTGCTCTCTAATCTCACACTTGGAAATTTATATGGATTGCTATTCGGTTTCACGGCTAAGAAACTGAAATAAGTTCCCTATATTTCTTTGTATATAGTTTATTAATAAAATGGGTCGGGTTGGTCAACAAGTCATTCTTAAAAAAAGGGTAATATAATGATCACATGATATTCCCTGTAACTATCAAGAAACCATAATTTTATTACCTTCAATAAGGATGTTTTTTCAATAATAAACATTCCATGCAATGGACAATATACAGCAGTGAAATGGGATTTCAATATTTTTGCTTCCAATGTTAGGTGTTACTAAATCTCATTCTTTTGGAGGATTTACATCACTGTTCAGTGTATTAGAAGCAATTTTATCGAGGAATAAACGAGCTGATAACACAGCAATGAAAAGAATTAGCGCAATGGAATGAATCTACAGGGGTTTAGATACAGATATACATCACTGTACATTGCCTTAAAACATGTTCAACCTAGGTTGAATCGGCTGCAAAGGAACTTATCTGAATTATTCAGGCAAGAAAGGCAGTCGAGCAACACTAGTGCCTTCGTTCTTACCAATCCATGAGTTGGAACCTGTGTCATTCTGACTTGAACTGTATCTCAAGGGCTTAATAGAAGTCTTCCTGTATAGTTTCTGGGGAAGGATTTGCAGCCTCGGGTTTGATTCAGTACCTGAATCTTCTACAGCCAATTGATAACTCTTAACAAGCTTGAGTTGTTGAGCAACTATCTCAGAGCGCCTTGGGAGAAGTTCAACAGCCTCGCCACCAGGTATGACGATATACTCAATTGCAAGGCGAACCTCCTGGCACGAGACAAGAAATGTACATTTCATAAATTGAGTTTCTAATTTGAGGAACCAACTTCTTTGGTTGTGATCATCATGCATGTTTTTTATCAAAGTTAAAATTTTGTTATGATGATCATCCACTAACTATATTACTTCTACCCTCATATAGAAGTATAAATTAAAAATAAACGGATAATATCTTCCCATAGAAATGCTACTGATTCACTAACACACAAATATCTTGGAAGTTAAAAGAGGCAAACCTCTAAGGCGTCGATTTCCTCCAATGTAGGTCTCCTTGTTGGTGCATCATCTTGAATTTCAATATTGACTGAATCTTTTAATGGTTGTTTTAAGTGAAGAGAATCCATTCCAAGAATCATACGGATAGCCTTCACCATCTGCGCCATGGTATTTGACTGCATAATAAGCAAAGAAATGGTAATTTCAAAATTGTAGCTAATCTTGAGTAAGAAAAAAAGACAAATCTCAACCATCTTTCCCAACCAAAGATATAAAATTGAGGTCTGTTGATTCACAACAATCCAGAAGTCATACGATTGACCCAAACAAACAAATATGTAAGTAAAGGGCATTAAGGATACCTTTACAACAAAGACAGGAACTTGATGAAATTTGGCAACTCTACGGATCCAAAGATTCTGCTTCATTTCAGCACTAGATGCTAGAATAGCATCTGCAATACCAATATCATTGGTTACTTCAATGTCTTCCTCTAGCCCCATAACAGTTGAAACTTGCAATAGATCAGCTTCTTGAATCTACAATACGCAAGAAATAGATTAGGCTTGATACACATCAATCTCAAGTATACAAGGTAAAGAGGTTTGGTGCCTCCATGAGCCCCAAAAATGCATTATAATTTCATGAAAATTCATATCGGTTTGCATAATAAACACATCTTTAAGGTTAATCTCGTTAACAGATAATACGTATCCAAGTTATTAACACATACACTTCAAAATAATTTCTCCACTTCCCCTTACAAAGTATGTGCTTGAGGCAGAAATGCAACAGAAATATGGCAGATAGGTAGCTCTCCAAATGATAATAGCCTAAAAGGAACCACAAACTTACCTTATATGTATAAACATACACAGGAGAGGTCCTTTTTCTGACATATCCACTGGTGCGTGATTTCTTGGAATTGGGATGATCATCGTCTTCCTCATCTGACTCAAATTTTACCTTTTTGTCTTTGTTACTGGATTGCAGACTATAATTTACATATTCTCCTCTATCTTTCTTTTTTAAATACTCCATATCAGAATCTAATTTATCTTTCTTTTTTCCATACTCCATATTAGACTCCACTTTATCTTTCTTTTTTCCATACTCCATATTAGATTCCATTTTATCTTTCTTTTCCACTTTATCATTTAGCTCAAAGTTATTAACTTGGTCCTCTTGAGTGAACAGAGAAGACTCCATTGCAATTTCAGCTTCACCCTCCAAACTCCGTATCTCAAACAAAGGAGATTTTCCTGTGTCCACAAAAAGATCAAATAAAATCTAATATCAGCTGCTGAACATAGTCCAGAGATTTAATAATGTCAGAAAATTCTGAAAGGGTAGGAAATCAAACTCTAATGTACCTGCTAATATAGCATCTACTGTTAAATCTAGTCTATGGTGAACACGACATTCAGTTCTTGATATCATCTCAACAGCACATGTAAATGTTGGAGGGCCTTTCCTCTCAAGAATTGTTTTCTGTACTTTCCTTTTCCTTGCTTCCTCATCACCAAGAGTAACACTCTGATCCAAAGTGAAAAAACATAATTTATCAGGGCTTGATGAAAATCGTTCTCTATGAAATTTGACTGAACATTGTTCTGTGAAATGAAAAACAGAGTTCAAACTTAACATACAGTGGTTCACATGTATTAAAAATTATAGTGCAGAGCTATGTCTTACAGACTCTACAAAATATTGCCATGCCTGTATCGGATCCTCCAAAACTGCACTAACTTTGGAGGATCCGACACATCCAGCAGCATTTTTGGAGAGTCCAAGCAACATAGATGCAGAGGACCATGCATAATCAGAATGGAGAGGGATAGTGTTCAACACCTCTATGCCACCAACAAGCATTTGTAAGGATGGATTTTTTATTATACTATCTATAGTACTTCCATGAGCAGTCCCAACAAGCTGTACTCCTCTCTCAGCAATTGTACTGGCAGCCAACGCTTCAAGCTCTGTCCCTATTTCGTCTATTATGATGGTCTGGGGCATATGGTTTTCAACTGCTTCGATCATTACCTGCTCGAATTAAGAGTCGCAGAGCGAGAGAAGAGGGAGAAATTAGATTGTCGTTTAGCGGTTATCCAAAAAGCAGAAAACCTAAATGAATTTTAGTCCACTGCTCACATTATGCTGCAGGTTAACATTTGGGACTTGCATCCTTCTTGCACAACCAATACCTGCATGAGGAAAATCTCCATCACCTCCGATCTCATTAGATGTATCAACAATAACTACTCGTTTCTTCTGGTCATCTGCCAGCATTCTGGCTATTTCTCTGCACAGAGAGAGCTTCACATTCATTGATATGTAGAAGCCATTCTTCATTCAGAAAAAAAGAGTAGTGACTAGTAGCACTAACAATAACGAGCAATCACTTTTGGGAAGTTAATACAAAGCAAACAGCAATTTAATACCTGATTAAAGTAGTTTTACCAACCCCTGGAGGACCTATCACCAATATGGAGCCACCTCCTTCAACCAAGTCACGTATGATCTCAGCACTTCCAGATACAGCTCGACCTACCAGGCAGGTAAGCCCTATGATCTGCATTTTACGGTTTCTAATTGCACTTATACGATGAAGGGAACTGTCAATACCAGAACGGTTGTCATCTGAGAAATTCCCCACCTATATATTGAAGCAAGTTTATCAACTTTAAGCAACAAATTTCATAGCCAAACACTCATACTACTGTTATTAACACATGCACTCACACTCATTGACAAAAGAGAAGTGCACTTATTTATTTTTGCTATTACCTGCATAATGATCCATTCTTATCCACACACAAACAATAGAGAATTGCTTCTATTTATTAATTTACAATATTAGTCGCATTCGGATCAATGAGTTTAGACTCCCACTCATCAAATTAAATACAATAAAGGTAAAGCACAAGTTTTAATTTTTATATTTTACTTACTGTTCTATAAAGGTGATCTGACAATCAGTTCCACAAATTTTTATCCTGCTACAGAAAATAATACATGTATTAATGTTTTCACCCTATTCATTTCATACAATAAACTAAACAGTCAATACAAAATAACATCAGCATTACTATTATATCACATTCAGTACTATTCTTACATACCCTACCAAACGATTCTTATAATGCTACATAATAAGGTTAATCCTACCATTTTCAATTAAAGTAGACATATCATACTTGCTACTCCCCTCAACTTCAGTTCTTTTCAGTTCACTTCACAAAGAGTGTCCCTTTCCATTTTTGGTGATTCTTTAATTCTAACTTTTCCTCACGTTTAAGACCCTAAGATCTAAAGGTCATTTTGATACATTTTATGTATATCTAATTTAACACCACAAGATTCAAAAATATTTCTCTACTTTCTTACAGACTCCGTGAGCAAATTGAAATGAAAGAAGTATACTATTTACTCGAACAACCTTTGAAATGGCATGGTGTAGATCCTCACGCTTTACAGGCAGCTCTGAAATGATCCAATCACCTGAAGGAAATCGTGCAAGGGGCTTCCTACCCAAATCCATAACCACCTCAATCAACTCCCCAATCTCCTGATGCATGAATAGCTCATTTCTCATCCTCAACGGCAGAATCTCCAAGAACAAGTCCAAGTCAGACATCACCCCATCTCGAGAACTCGAAGTAGAAGCCGAATTAGGAGAAAACAAGGACAACCCATTTCCGGCGCCGGAACGTTCTCTGGGCCTCCGTATTTCCAGTGACGAATCGCCGCCGGTGATCTAAACGACGAGGAGAATATATTACGCCCACCACGTGTTCGACGAAATGCGGCAGTGAATGTAGAATAGGGTATTTGCTTAACTGAATACCAAGAACTGTGAAGATCAATTAAGATAAAAGTGGAACTCAAAGCACTCATTATCTTCACCTCAATCCCACGCTCTACACACTGTTTCTTCTTTGTACTATTAAAATACTGTACAAGATGGATTTAGTTGTAGAGAATAGGAAGATGATGAGGAAGATTCGAAACATATAACGACCATGCAGGAGGAGGCTTTATTTTCGGACCACACAAAATCGGGACAATTCTTCTAAAAAATTCTGTTGTTCTCTTTTGACTTTATGCTACTATCTACATTCTTGAAATAACTACTGCAAAACTAACTTACTAGTCAAAACTCGAAGCTTGGGGGTTAGAGCTTTTGGTCGGCAAATCATTACAACTTTAATTAAGAATGAATTTGAAATATTAATTGTATTTCTTGACAAGTTTTGATGATGGACAATTGCATTGCCAAAAGTAATGGATTCTCTATACTACATTTCAAATTTTGAGGGATCAGCAAAACCTGCCTTTCCCTAGATATTACTCTATTCTGCTTCGAAATTGGTTAAATTACCTGCTTATAGAAAGCTCAAGTGTTTGTTTCTATGGCCTTGACAAATGGGCCTCCAACCCCTTTTAGGCCAATTTTCACAAAGGGAAAAACTTATAGCAACTTTCAGTATTTCTCATTCCTTACCATTGAACGTGGCAAAGACAAAGAAGCTTGCCGCCCCACTACGTGTCTTATAACCAAGTCAGTAATTTGCATGCAACATTTAAGACTAAATTACCCCTCCTCCCCCACCAAATTCTCTTATATTATGTACAAACAATAGGAAAAAGGTGGATGTATGTAGTTTTATTTTCATTTTCTAGATTTAAAAGGTTACTTCTAATAAATTTTAAATGTAAAGGAAATTATGAATTGAATTATTTTTTTTATTATATATTTTTAATAAACCTCCAACTCACATATTAAGATGATGAAAATAATACAAATGAGAATTTTGAGGAGGATATGTGAGCTTTACAAGAAATAAAAATATGTGGGATAAAGTAGAAATAACTTTTACAGTAAGATTGGGATGATTTAATATTTGAAAAAAAATATGTATAAATGTGTATGAGAAGATGTAAGAGGTTGATAATATCGATATAAGGAGATTTAAAAATAAATTTAAAAAATATCATATTAGATAAAATGAAGAAATTAAAGTAGCATTTTCTATTTTAAATTGCTTGAAAATGTCTTATTCAAAATTCTACATAACTCTATGTCATTATTTGTATATCTATCTTAATTTTGAAATGAAATGACCAAAATGGTAATTTACCACCTTGTCAAATGAAACCATTTGTCTATTTCTTCTCCACAATGTGACACACAAAGCAACTGGAGCAGAGCAAAAACATCAATTAAAAAATGGATAGAGGAGGAGGTCTAACATACACTTTGAGCATTACGCTTCTAACATGCGCATTTTCTCTACTTCCATTCCACCATACATCATCAACTCCAATAAATTTCAAAATCCGGCAAGTCACCGACGACCAAAACCACCACACAACCACCGCACATGGAGGAGGAAACCACCACCTCCTCGGCACCTCCACAGAACACCGATTCCACTCATTCATACAGGAATACAACAAAGAGTACACTACACACGAGGAGTACATACACCGCCTTGGAGTCTTTGCTAGGAATCTTCTCAAGGCAGCTGAACACCAAGCTTTGGATCCTACGGCTGTTCACGGCGTTACGCAGTTTTCTGATTTGACGTCGGTGGAATTTGAGAGGATGTATATGGGTGTTAAAGGTAGCGGTGATCGGAGTTCGTTGTTGGGAGATGCTGGGTCTCATGCGCCGCCGTTGAAAGTGAAGGACTTGCCGGAGAGTTTTGATTGGAGAGAGAAGGGTGCGGTTACTGAGGTGAAGATGCAGGTGAGAATTTGGTATAATTTTTTGCATGCATGGATTTAAGTAAAGAAGTTTTCTTTCGTGTTGTCAGTTCGGTTGCGGAGTTACGAATTTAACTAATGATGTGCAAATTTTCTTCGCACATTTAGCCCTTTCCCGCAAAGACCCTTCAAGATAGGTGTCTCTACCCATGTATAGTACACCACCCTCCGCTTTGTCCCCGGTTTGTGGGATTCTATTCGTGGGATTGCACTGCTATGATGTTGTTGAGCACAAATAGCCACAGGCATGTTGTTGTTCCAACACCAATATGAACTACCGGGTTTATACCTCCGTCCCTATAGTATATATCGTATAGATTCTTTTTAATTTAGAAATCACAACATTTCTACCTTCACAAGGTCGATAAGGTTGAGTGCACTGTGCACACCACCCCTCTCCGACCCTAGACCACACTTGTGGAATTACACAGGATATTGTGATGACGCTGAACACAAATAGGTAATTGATGAAGTGTTGAACACAAATAAACTGTGAGCAAAAACTACTGGGTTCCACGTTCCGGGTTTCTACTACCTCTGCCCTAGGCCTGATACTGATAGCATATAGATTATTTTTAACATGATCAGTCTAGTTTTACATGTGATATGATGTAGATTAGTTTCAGTTTTATTGGGATATTAATAACTAATGCTTATTTTAGACATTAACTAGTAATTACCCTATAGATGACCTGATTGCGTTTGGTATATAAAATCATCATAATATGAAAGCTACCGCCTATGATCTTAGTTTTGTTCACTATTAGCAAATTAAACCAATAATATAGCCTGTGTCATGTTTGTTTTAAAACAACAGTAGACCAGTATAATGCCACACCTAGTGTCTAGCGAGGGTGGTGCCCTGGTGGGCATGCAACCTACCCCTTACATACAGTATGGAAGGGGATACAGTAGTAGAAAAGACAATTAGAAAAAAAAAATGAAGAAAAGAACGTTAACAACATAAAATAATTTGGTAACCGCAGGTGCAGATGCGAAGGAAATTACCG
>JBDJHY010000007.1:3532095-3542957 GCA_039654485.1 Withania somnifera
TACTAGTTATGAAAAAAATTATTACAATAATAAAATATTTTCAATCTCAAGTTAGTCTAATTCATATGAAAGTTCAAATTTATATATAAATTAATTTGTACCCAAAAAAATGTTACTAAGAAAATGAGAAGAAGCTCTTGTTCTTACAAGATAAAATTATCATTCAAATAAAAATTATTTAAATATATTTTGTAATATTTGAAAAGGATAAGGTTATGCAATATTAAAAGTGTATTTAAAATTATGTTTTATAGTTTTATTTTTAAATTTTGTATTTTTCTCTTTTTAAAAGAATAGTAATTTTTAAATTCAAAAACTTTTAATGATTCAATTTTAATTTAATTAATAATTATTATCATCATATTTTTATGTTTTATTTAATATTTAAATGAAGTATATTTAAACAAATTTAATAGTATCTAGATAATTTTATAAAGTTGTAAATGTTATAAGTATAGGTTTTTAATTTTAAACTAATGATAATCTGTTTTTCTTTTTAAAATATTAATATTTTAAAATTCATATATTTTTAATTTTTCAATTTAAATTTTTTTATTATCATAATTATTATTTTTATTTTAAAATTGTCAAATAACACATTTTTATACTGATATTTTGGCCTTTTTAGTGCTTCATCCTCTCCTTTATATAATATATAGATTGATTAGATTCTATTACTAAACTTTTATTCCAAATTCCAAATCACAATAATAATTAAAAGACATAAATACCCTTGTTAGAAAAGTTGGTGCAGGGTGTTTTCGGTCAATTCAGACAAACATAGCTTTATCCGCACACAAAGACAACATAAAATCCCACGTCATATAGATATTGACAGAACGAATCTGAGAAACCAAACTGCAGACAGCTGAAAAACATGACGCTATCCAAAATTAATAAATAAATAAAAATAAATATATATATATATATATAAAATTATATTCAGATACTTATTTTTAATCTTGAGTTAATTTAAATTGATAAAAAAAAATTATTTTAAAGATCATATCACTTTTTATTAAGTCAAATGTATTAATTCAGAACTTCTAATTAAGAACGAATAATATTTAATAAAAAATTCAAAATTTAAAATTTATAAATTTCTACAACGAAAATTAACACTAAAATATTACTTTCCTCATTTTGAAGTGTCACTTTAACAAAAAGTTTTTGGATATTTTTCAGTTGTACTATCGTATTAAATAACTATTTCTTCTTAATAATATTAAATCCTCAAAATTATTTTCGATAAAATAAGGATGACTTATTAAATTACTATCATATATTTATTATTTTGTTATAAAATATAAAATTAAAATACTATTTATTTTAAAACAAATAAAATTATTACATTTATTAAAATACTTATAATTAATAAATATTTTTAATCTATACATAAAATTAAGTAAAAGTTATTAGATTCAGTTGAATACGAGATTATGACATGAAAATGATATTTTAATTCCAATTGTAGGACCCTTCACTTCATCTATAAATAACCACTTAGCCTCTTCACTTCTCTCTTTCTTTTCCTCTTTGGGTGTCTTCACATTTATTAAAAGGTAATCATCATTCTCTTTTTTATTTTTCTTTGCTTTGTTTTTAGTTTTTACGTTTTTTTTTTTTTTTATGTTATGAATTGGTGCTTCTTGAATGTAGTTGTTATGTTGCACTGATGTGTTATTTTTTTTTTTGTATGGTGCTATTTGCTTTTAAATGTTAGGAATATACAGGGCGGAGTTAGGTAGAATCGAAGGGTGGACCCCTTTAAAAGAAACTTGTATGGGTAAAGTTATATTATATATTCTTTTGACTTTTATTGTGTGTTTATTTTTTTGTATTTTTAGTTAAGATTCTAGCAGCTTCGCCACTAAAAATATACTTAGAGAGTTGTGGGTTTAAGTGAGATTTTCTGTTTTGGTTGAAGTTTTGAGTTGTTTATGTTTTATATGTTCAATGTAAGATGAATTGTGTACAAACTGAATTTGCTTGTCTATCAAGATTTTTCAAGATAAGATGAAAATGTTAGTTTTTGGGCAGCTGAAATGGGAAGTAAAATTGTGTTTTAGCTTTATAAGTTTTGTGAAGATCTTTTTCCTTTTATTTTGGTAGGGGGTAAGGGGGAGCGGATTACAAGGTGGGAAATCAAACCCTCGGGATGAAAGTGAACCAACTAAGCTATTAGAATTAGTCTATGTTTGCGAATTGATATAATTTGGCTTTATGAAAAGGATTGGTATAAGTTAAGGCCTTTCGATTTTCGGTTGACTTGGATGCAACATAGTGTAACTAGTGGATAATGGGCAATTAAATGTTTTGATTACATATTTAGATTATGTATGTAAAGAATCAAAAATTTGTTTACTTTGTTTGGTTTAGATGAAAGCCTTTTGCTGTGCGGCGGAGTTATTGAGCTAGGGCAATTTGCCAACTTCAGTTCTATATCGAAAAGGTAACAATTTTAGATTATTTAAGGATGTTAATGTTACTGTTCCATATCAAAAAGGTAACAATTGAATCATTTAAGGATGTCAATGTTGCTGTTTTGGAAGCTCAAACTCACTGGACAGTCTCTAATTCGTTATTAGTTTATGGAACGTCGAAACTAAAGCCTCTAGAGTCTAGTTATAACTTGTCTTTAATGTCGTAAAATATAATTTATAAGATGTTGATGCTCTTGGCAAAGCTAAGATTGTTCCCCCTCTTTAAGATTAAGACGTTGAATCTCCACACATATCTGACTTATTAAGATGTTTTCCTTAGTTGTTAACATTGAATGATTAAGACAGTTGTTTTCTCAACATCTAAAAGTGTTTTGTTTGTTTTTAGTAAGTTTAAGTTCAAATAAACAATAATCAAATAATATGTGGACAAAATCCTAAAGAAATTTTTTATTTGCATTCTGTTGTAAAAATGGGTTTTGATAAAAATCTCTAAATGCTAAATGCAAGCGGTGGTGGTAGCTTGACAAGGTGGTGGTTGGCGGTAGTGTCTGCTGGAGTAATGTATGATGGAAGTGGCTGATGGTCATGGTTAGTGGAAGTAGCATTTAGTGGTGGCTGTACAATGGTGGGTGGTGGTCTTGCAGTGGTAATAGCTAGCTGTGCAATGGTCATTATGTTGTTGGCTACCGGTGGTGATCGATGGTGGTAGTTGTGGCAATGGGCAATTGTGATAGCTGTGTTTGCTAGTGGTGGTGGTTGTTGCTATCATTGTGATGAATGGTGATAATAGTTGTTTGGTGGAGCCAGAAATTACAGCCGCAGAGATCTTTAAGTGAAGAGAAAATGGTGATAATAGTTGTTTGGTGGAGGCTGGAAGGTTACAGTGGCAGAAATCTTTTAAGTGAAGAGCAAATAAGTGGTTGTGAAAGGGGGAAAAAAAAAAGACAGGGTCTGATGGGATGGGATATGAATGATTCAGATTAAAACTTCTCTAAGTTGACGCAAGCGGGTCTAAATCCTGCAAGGCTTTAAGTGATAATTGATTCTTTTTCTATGTAACCCAAAATGCCGAGCAGAATTATAATATAAAACTCAGTCTTGGGTTTTGAACAGAAGCAGTTGATATCTCATGGCATTTCAAGATGCAATAGCATGTAAAAGGTGTATAACATCCTTATATGTTTTTTCATAATACTCGTTTTTGTGTTTTACTTGGTATAATTTATATTTCTCTTCCTCAAGAAGAATCATTTTGTTGTATTAGAGTATGATTTATTCAGAATATCATTCTGCGCATGACTTATCAGCAATTCATAACCTGTACCTTCTGATCGTTCTGAAAGAATCTTTTTAATAAATGAGCAGGTCAGCAATTACTTTGTCCTCATCCTGGAAGGGAATGATTTTTCAGTTCCAAGGGCAATGGAAGTAGATACTGGAAATTCGTGTTTTATTGAGAAGCTGCCAGTAGAAAGATACACATCCACAAGAGAAACAAAGAAGCCTCCAGAAACTAACAAAAGCTCTCCTACATTTGTAAATCATGGTTTATTCTCTGACCCTTTTTAGAATTTAGAAACAAATATCTTCTACTGATCGAGACAAACGTTTTTGTATTCGTCAAAGATTTTCACTTTTCAATACATGCTTTGTTTATGCTATGGCTCAGGATAACTTGAAGGAAACAATCTGACTTGCAAAATGTTTTGTATTAATCGAGGACTTTCACTTGTTCGTGAACATGCTCTATCTCAGGATGACTTTAAGAAAACAATCTTGACTAAATTCATTTTTTCATCGAGTATGAACCTGTTTCAATGCACCTCTTAATCAGTCAGTCAGTTTTATCTGTTCCCTCAAACTGCAAAAGGTTCAGGAGAGCTAGACTTTTGTAGTCCATTTGTCAGACATTAAGTAACTAACCAGTAATAACAGATATTAAAGGCAGAGATCCATGAAACAGGTTGTCACACCTGTATAAAGCAATAATGCGTAATTTAGTCTCTGCAGTGGGATATACACTTGATAGAAGTATGTAGTTAATAAATCTTCCATTCCTCAGCACATTAAAGGCCACGACTCATGGTGTCCTCTTCATCTTCGCGTGCATTTTTACAGGATCATAGCTCTCCCGAGTCCATTTTCTTAAAACAAAATCTTCAAGTGATAGTGGCTTGAGGTCATCAGTAATCTTCAGACTTCTTAGTCTTTACATTGAAGAAATAATTCTGCAATTTAACCAGCTTCCTACCAGTTTGATGTCCCCGGATTTATACAGCACAAGAACTGTATTCCTTAGAGCAGTTACCGTCCTTTGAGATTCTTCTCTTCCTTTCTTATAGTTTCACCCCTTCAACTTAGTGCAGTCAATAAAAATTGAGCAACCTGAAAGCTCAGATTAGCTAAAGCTTCTTTACTTTAGAAAAACGGACTCTTTATCTTGGTGACTTAAGGAAAAATGATGATCCAAACTGTATTGAGTCTAGACATTGTGATTCTTCTTGTGTTATTAATATGGTAGTGTTGTTTATGGTTCAGCTGCTATTGCATGGCATGAGAACAGAAAAAAATGGGTTGGAGATGTATCAAGCAAGTCAGAGAGGATGCAGAAGGATCCAATTATAAGGTAACACTTTGCACCATAGTATACGGAAATCAACTTCATAAGAGTTCCAATTATGTTTCACGTTCTAGATGACAGCTGAAGTTTTCAGTGCTCATGGTTGTGGTGTAGTGCCTAGTACTCAAATCCACGATCATCAGAGATATGTCATATACAACTAAAAATACCAGAAGCATATCAAGTTACTTGCTGCATTACGGTGTTCAGTTAACTGTCGGCAAATTCATATAGTGGTGGTTCAGTCGCTATGCACTTAAAGAACAGTAATGAACATATACATGGCTGTTCGACAATGGCAAAGAGTAGAGAAATATATGATAAGAAACTATAGTTTTCAACTTCATGTGTTTCAAGTGAGAATTGAGCTTTTTACCCTTTTTATCAGAAGTTGATCCTTATTTTAGTCTAATACGGGTTGTAATACATCATGAAAGGTCAACAAGCAATGGAGATAGAGATTTAGTGTACTTGATGTTGCATAGCTTTTGTTATTGGCACAGCCGTATGATTTGATGCAGTAGATATTTCTCACTCTTAGCTGTTTTCCTTTATCTTCTCTAGAGGAAGTAAGTTGGCGTGCAGGGCAATGGGTATAGCAATGCACACATTTCTCCATCTCAAAATTGCCAACAGAAGTACTCTTTATTCTAGAGTGAACAAGTGGTGAACTTTTGCTCTTTTCCACTGTACATGGCCCTCTTGAAATGCAAATAGTCTCTGTCTATTGCACTCACATACAAGGCAATGCATATATCTCAATGTAGTATGTGAGTGCAAATATGCGTGCTATTTACTGAAAGTAATCCTTGTAGTGAGAACTGATTTATCATGGTTAGTGATCCAAAAGTATTCTGAAGTGTCTTCTAAGAGACGGAGAAACTACGATAAAGGGATGACCACAGGACAGGAAACTTGATTTTATAGTTCAAAAGCCTTCAATGCTGAAGTTTGGATGGAGGGCGTCAAGACTGGAGTGTCAATCTTGAAAAGTTCCACTAAGCTTTTGGACTTTCTTAATTGTATTCGAAGTACGTGATATAGGCATATCTTTATTAGCCCGGTTGTCCCATCGTTTGTCAATAAAGGCTAGAGGGCAGACCCATTATTCCTTGAGTTCTGAATGCTGTGGTTAGTCCTAAGACTTGGCATTTCTCAGTCATAAAAAACGGGGAGTTTTGTGCACTAAGGTCTTGCTATGTGCGGGATCCAGGGAAGGGGCCGGACCCACTTTGGGTTTATTGTATGCAAATAAATTAAGTACACATGTGCTGTCTTTGGCTTGGATCAAAACCTTTCATTACTGTTCTTATTTCTTACCACTAGATTAAAAGATCTATGAATTTCTCTTGCAGTTGGTCAACAACCTACGAGGACTTGCTCTCTACTACTGACCCTTTCTCTGAGCGAATTCCTTTAACAGTAAGCAATCTTGAAATTTGTAGTTTTCTATCAGAGTCTGCTCCTTTGCAATTCATAAGAACGATGATCCTTTGGCTAGTGCTAGTATTAATCAGATTAGTTTCTTGATTACACAGGAAATGGTTGACTTTTTAGTCGATATCTGGCACGATGAGGGGCTTTTCGACTAGACAATTATGAAGACAACTTCATATATGTATCTTGTGCAGATTATTTTGCAGACATTGGAAATCCTGTGCATCTTCGACAGTCTTTGACCCGTAAGATATTTAGCTTGGCATTCAACTTCTTCTAGCCATTGATCTTTTATAGGACCTTCCATCTTATGTGACACTATTTGTAGTCATTGCCTAGTACTTGTTAACAGTCAAACGATCCTCGGAGAGAGTCCTCTGGATCATGTTGTATCAAATATTGTTATGTATGAGTATTGAATCATTCAAGCAGATTCTTAATAATTCCAAAGTAGCTTTCTTTTCAATTATTTCTGCCAGTTTATTACTTGGCTCAGGGTCTTTGGAAACAACCTCTTTAGTAGGCTAAGGTTTGCCTATCTTACCCCCTTGGACTACATTGGGTTTGTTGTTGCCTGTTTATATTAGCTATTTTTGCCATTCTTGTAATATTTCATGTATAAGATATGGTTCATGAAATTACACCCAATGATCTTAGAAATGGCGGGCTTGAACTTTTGATCCTAGCTTGCCCATGAAGTTCTTGAACTTCACAACAAGTTTTGAGTTTTGACCTTAGAACGTTGCCAGGGCAAAGCACGGGTAGTCAAATAGACCATTTTTGTTATTTCCTGTTTCTCCACAATGTAGATTTGACATTTCAAACTTGTACTATTCATAAGCCGGCCTTTTTACACATTTTTTTTTATAATCGTGGTGCCTAAGCCAACTTATATGCATCTCAACTAAATACATGAGATACCTGTTTCTTTTAATCAACAACAAGTATCAGGTAAGTCTGTCTATCAAGATGGGAAAAATCATCTAATTTTTTTTTGTTTCCTATGGAATTTAAACTTTTTACACAATTTTTTATTGGAGATATAGTAAACTTATCTTGTTATATTGGTTTCATATGCCGTATATACCGGCAAAGGAAATATTTTATCCATAAACTATAATGAGCCACGTATATAAAATAAATGAGATGTACAAATTTGTTACATATAGAAAACATAAGTAGCACATAAATATAGTTATTCTATAACTTCTTTTTTTCACACACAAAGTGGTAGTCCTTATATATTAACCAACTTCTTCGTTCAACTATGACAGTCAATGGGCTGGTCCAAAAAAAATTTGGTCGAACCGGACTCGATCTAGATCAGACAATTTTGGGCTGATTTGGTTGATCCGGTTCGATTCGATCCATTATAAACATTGACCGTTTAAAAAATATAAATTAAAACGTTTAATTCATATAAATATACATTTACATAGTTTAAAATTAGTACGAGTATATGATAGTTATTAATAAAATATATATATATACTAAAAAAGTATATTATATACTAACGATATGTACTAAATATATTAATGATGTATATTATATAATAAAGATATATACTATACATTAACAATATATACTAAACATACTAAAAATATGTACTATATATATATATATATATATATACACACACACACTAAAGATAGATTAAACATATTAACAAAATATACTAGAGATATACACTATATACTAAAGATATATATTTTATATATAAAAAGATATCTATACATTTTAAAGATATATATTATATACAAAGATATACACTAAATATATATACCTAAACATATTAAGAATGTGCCATGGTTCTCCATCATCTATTTTCAACGTTTCTGCCAAGGTTTTATCCTTTGATGTTGAGGTATTACATTTTATAAATACAAACCAAGTAGTGATTATTGAAGATATGAAGATACTTTAATATTTGTATTGTTCATAAATGACATCTACTTTGTTTTCATAAATTGAAATCCAGGTAATGAAATTCACATTCACATAAGCATTATCACAACATTTTGATCTTTAGATCGTTTTTATCATATGATTTTTACTAAGAACGAATGATAATTTCGGCATTGAATGGGAAAGTCTTAATTGAATTGGATAAAAGAGTTTTTTCGAAAATTGGCTCGGCCAAACCGCCTTTGTCTCCATAGATCTTGAAAAAATATGCGAAATAAAAAAAATCGGGTAAAACGGACATCCGAGCGCAAAGTATGACCATTCAAAGTTTAACCAATTTACAACTAGTTTTCCTCTTTTCACTTATTGTTTTTGATTTTCCTTTAACTTAGATATATATTTTATACTAAAAAACATATTAAGAATCTATACTACATACTAACAATATATATTA
The DNA here is from genome assembly GCA_039654485.1 of Withania somnifera. NCBI lineage: Eukaryota > Viridiplantae > Streptophyta > Magnoliopsida > Solanales > Solanaceae > Withania > Withania somnifera. Next base: position 3,540,956 of record JBDJHY010000007.1, read on the forward strand.
AATATTTTAAAGATATATATTATATACAAAAAATATATACATACTAACGATATATCCTAAATATACTAAAGATATATATATTATGTACTAAAAATATATACTAACGATATGTACTAAATACACTAAAGATATATTATAAAAATATACTATACATATTAAGAATATATACAAAATATACTATATATATATTACATACTAAAAATATATATATTATTATCTAAAGATATATATTATAATATACTATATTTATTTTATTTTTATTTTTTTTTTAAAAAAACCGGGCCAGATTGATCGGTCCGGATTCTCTGACGCGGATTGATTGGCCTGATTATTGTACTAGTCCAATTTGGATCACCTTGTGTCGGACTGATCTGATGCTCTCAACCCGTTTGACAGGTTTAATTCAACAAAAGATGCAGTAACACTTGCAAAGTGGTAGTCTTTATTTATTTATTTTAGTCTAATGAATAAATTTATTACTAATCTATTAACGCGAAATATTTTGTATATCAAATTATCCTTTTACATCAACAGTAGATGCAGTAACACTTCCAGCTCTCACATTCTCCACGTAGGGCTCCTTCTGATTTGGTGCACTTGTTTTGGCATTCATCAAACCTAACCATAAAACAAGGCCCTCCAAATGTGCCACTATACCTTTTGCAATCTTGAGCTTCCACACTCATTATCTCTACAAAAGAATTCAAGATTCACATATTAATTACTTGTTTAATCAATATTTTATGTATGTGGCTGTGCAAGCTTGTTCATATTATCGATAGAGGTGAAATTAGGATTTGTACATTATGAGTTTTGAACAAACACACGAGAAGGTGTGTTGAAACTTCAATTACAAACTGTATTCTTTTTAATAACTTAAATTTGTATATGAGATGACCACACGTATAATTATATTGTACGCTTAATTAACACCCTCAACTACAAACTAAATCTTAATTCTATCTCATGTATAATAATATAAATAACAACATCAATAATAAGAAATAATGAAGGGTAAAAAGATGATTTCTTTTACATACCCTTTGATGCAAGGAGGAGAAAGCAGAAAATCAAAAGGGAGAAAATTTGAGATTTAGCCATATGAAAATTCCTCAATTAGAGTAATTAAGTGTGGATTATGGTAATCACACATTTATAGGGAACTAGGCATAGTTGTTGATTGGTCCATTTTGTTAATTTTGTGGTAAGTTCCAAAATATTAAACCATTAATAAATTGAAGATTACTAAGTGAAATTGGATATCTGCATTTTGTCCTTTGGTTGAGTTTGCCGGATGACAAGTTATTTTTCTTTTAAATTTTTTTCTATTAAAAATTTAGTTTATGGAATTAAAAAATGGAGATTTTAATTGTTCTTGCTAAATAGATGCCAATCTCACAGTTACCCCACAATATAAAAAATGAATTAAAATATATATAGGAGTATAATATTGCAAGTTCCTTTGCAGTGTTGGCAACTTCATTTGTTTCTTTTTGGAAATTTGCTAAGGACCTGATTCTTATATATATATATATATATATATATATATATTTTGCTCTATTTTCTGTCAACATAAATTATCACTTATACAATATTTTTCAATTATCAAATGTTATATGATATTGAATAAAGATTAATATCGAAGTATCTCAATAAATAAAAAGGCCGACGACAAAAGTTTAGTATGTAATCTTAATTGTTTTTAAGGCCTAAATTTGTGATTTCCTGATTACATGACAACAATTTTATCGATTACTTCAAAACACGTCTTCAAAGTATCTCAACAAATAGCGATTAAGAATTCACTAAACACTTCAAAATTTTTAGAAAGTTGGCCAATTATTTTTCTCATTGTTTTTTTGGGTCCTCTTTTCATCCATTATTTCACTAAGTATTTATTCATATAAAAAACGTTTCAATCATCAAATCTTTTAAAGCATTTTTTATTCTTCTCTCTTCTTTTTACGTGTCACATTTTTTTCTTTTCTTGTAAACCTCTTTC
>JBDJHY010000007.1:3618548-3631080 GCA_039654485.1 Withania somnifera
GGTTCAAGTCCCGGGTAGGGAAATTCCAGCCGATGCACAAGATCGTGTAGCTGAAGTTTCGCCCCGCTAATTCAAATGGAAGTACAGAACACTGCCTTTCGTTGGGACTTGCGGGATAAGAGTAGTTGCAGATTGATTGTTTTTAGGTTGCAGAGCTTTGTAAAGTGCAGGCATTGGTATAGAGTGTTGGAAGTAATTGCATGGAAGAAGCTTAATCAGAATGTTAGTAAATGTTCATGGTTTTGGTCAGGGCTGTTTATTGCTGTTATTATTCTTTTGTAGTCATATTCTCTAGTGTCCATCATTTTTTGGCAAGCTTTTAATTTTCTTCTTGTTCATATGAAGAGTTTTTCTTTAGTTTGGATGAAATGAATCATGTCTGTAAAATTCTGTATCGAGCAATAAAAGATCTTTGCTTCAAACGCGGAATGTAAGTGGATCATCAACACACTGGCTAAGAAAAAGTATGAGAGAATTGTTCCAACTTTTTGGAATGAAATAGGTACTTACTAAGGAAGTATTTTCTGATATTTATCTTTTAATGATTCGGTTTCCGGTCAAATCCTTTGGTATTGATTAGAGTTCCCTAATGCGAGGAAAAGAAAACAATTCCGACTCTATTTGTGTTTCAACCCTTTGATTATCAAAGAGTCAACTAAGGGTTTGTTTGGTACGAAGGAAAATGATATCCTAGAAAATATTTTCTTAAAAACAGATGGATTTTATTTTTATTTTTTAGTGTTTGGTAAGTAAGAAAATATTATCCCAAGAGCATTTATATGTTATCTAGCAAAAGATTATGCACTCGGGATGGTATGGGGAGTGGAGGTTAAGGGGTTGCAAGAGTGGAATGGTCAAGGGTTGGGTGTTGGGTGGGTGGAGATGAGATAATAAATTTAAAATCTCAGTTATACAACTTGTTTTCTTACTTTTTCGATCGAAGTTGTTTTTTTAATTTCGAAAGAACTTGTTTTCTTAGAAAAGTATTTTTCAAATATTTTTATCAATCATGTTTGGAAAATATGTTTTCCTCTTTGCCAAATACACCCTAGAGAGGATGATATTTTCTATTTTATTTTATTTGTTTGTAGAAACTAGAGAGTAGGATCGATTGAAAATAGAAGATTCATATTGTTGATTCTAATTAGTTCACGATTAAGCTGTAGTTTTCCAAGTGGAACAAGGGAAACTTCAACGCGTAAACAAATAAAACGAGGAGATGATGAAGGCAGGGCTAGTGACCGGAGACAAAAGGGGCCGTTGTATTTTTTTTTTTTTTTGTGTGGTTTTCCACTTTGTGTACCTATATTGGAGCCCGACTAACTTCAGATTCACGCCGGAGAGTCCAACATTGGGGATAAAGCGCTACCTAGCAAGGGCGACTCTATACCCAGACTCAAATCTGAGACCTCTGGTTAAACAAAAAGTACTTAACGTTCCACCATAACCTTGTTGGTTTTGTATTTTAAATTTTACTAGACTTGATGTTGCATCTTTTCCCCAGTGGCAGAGTGTGGAAGATGCATAGAACACTAAGGATATCATCTTAATTTTATTAATCCAGTAAAAATCTATTGAACAAATCAGACTATTGTAGTGTAATATTAATCAAGAGGAAGATGTAGTCATGTACATCATAACTTATTGGTTCATCCTGAGCCACTAACTTTGGCTCAGATCTTGCATATGCTAAAAATTTCACTAAAAAGTGATAGATTTCAAATTCAGCAAATCAAATGGACTAGGAACTAGAATCCATAATATGCGAATCCTAAATTAGCGAATATTTCGTTTCACCCTTTTTTTTTCCTTTTCCCTCCATTGACACACTAGTCAAATTGGAATGTTGATAAATTACAAAGCATATATATAAGAATGGTATATAATTTACAAAAAACATATCATAAAACATCTCAATTACATTTTGCTGGGCTACTTACAAGACTCTGTGAAAATACATGTTAGTAAAAGAACTACATAATGCTCCACTTATGTAGACTCAAAAAAACTGAAATTTATTGGTGGTGTTGCCTCCACTATGTTCTCATCTGAGCTTGAAATGTAGGGCTCAACTTAAGTATCTTCTTAGCCAAATTGCGGATATCATCTCGTGCTGATGCGTTTGATATTCGTACAATTTCATCCAGCGCTCCACTTGACACGAAATCTCTAGCATTACCCTCTGTCATAGCCATAAGATATCATTACTTTTAACAGATATATTTAATTTTTTGGTATTGTAAAAACTGAATACTTCATAAATGGATTTTTGAGGAAGGAGGCATTAGATCCCCAGACTAGCATTTGCCAAGGAACCCATATATACAAGTGGACCAGAAGGTTTAGCTGTTTTTAGCTCTTAAAAAATGTATATACATGCGCATATTATTCTGATAGGTTTCCTAAACCATAAAAGTAGCTATAACAAGAAATAAGTCTGGGAAAAGTAGCTAACCATTTTGTGCCAGATGGCAGAGAGCCAGTTCAATATGGCGCCTAGTCGAAGAAGAAGCACTGTTAGAGTTGGTTATCAACCATCTCAGTACACCATCTTCCATAAGCGTAGAACGGCCTTTCCTATGTCCTGGAAAAGTAATTCTAAGTCAAGTGTACGCTAACAGGAAAACAGTAATTACATCCATGTATCTGGACCATGCGAACCTTGAATCGTTCCTCGCGATTCACACTTTGCAAAATTAGCCAATCCTCTAGCAACCTGCGCAATGACTTGAATATTTCCAGATCTAGACATTTCTAACAATACTTTGACAGCTCCATCTTCCCTCAATGTAACATGTAACTTTTCTGCCATGAGATAGGATCCTTATCAATGTTCCTTCAACATAAATGAATAAATTATCCAGCCTCAGAGGATCAATGAAACAAAATGTTGCTTAAATTTTATACAATACAAAAGGCAAGGTCAACATGGAGTTGAGGAAGATAATACATCGCAAACAACTTGCACTAGTCATTCCAATAATGTACATGAAAACGCAAATCAATTGCCATCTCCTGTGCAGGAGTGACGAGACATATTACAGCAGATAATGACCTAAACTTACCGTTTCCACATAAATTTGAAATTGCTCCTGCTACCATTCGAAGAGTTTGGGCACCTTCAGTTTTGACAGCTGTATTGGCTAAAAGTTGAGCACCTCCTTTACTTGATATTAATCCTTGATTCACTTCTGAACAGGTTAAAATTTGAAGATTTTCAGTAGAATGCAAGTGAAATTTGATCGATCAGCCCTTAACAACAGATTCATGAGACACACAAAAGAACTTTGAGAGGGTTAAAACATCGAGTTGACTGGATAATAGTCTAACTTTGCATTTCTCCAGAACATCATGGCTAGCTTAGATCACAGATGCAATTATATTCTGATGTTAAGGCCGTTAATCTGAAAAATTGTAAACAGATTGATGCACAAGATTACTGTCACTTGAACATTCTACGATATATGGTTTAATGGAAGCTCCTGTGCTTTTTGAAAGTCGAAGTAGGGGATGTAACAAAGGAGTGTTTATATCCTAAATGGTTCTTGAGCTGGCAGTCTCCTTTTGTTAGTCTTGTTGTTAGCTTCCTAGAGTATTTCTCTTGCCACCTTTTCAATTATCCTTGTGTTTCTAAAAATATCAGTTAAGGACTCAAGGCTCGTTCGCCCAATTAACTGGTTCTACTGGATTTAGTTTTCCATGCTGCCCAATCATAAACAGCTGTTATTGGTTTAGGATTTTTTAAGCGAGGGGGCATATACTCTATTCTGCCCCTTGCACCACCGTTTGACTAGCATATTCATACTTATCATCCTTCTTCCTGTGGCCAGCACAAGGACAACTGTGCTAACTTACTTCATTGACATCTCAACAGAGACAGAAACATGGTTAAGAAGGTTCCAATGAATGACAAAATCCACACCAAGGAAATTCTTAGAGAAGCTGAGAATGTAATGAAGAAAAGATTCACAAGTACCATTCATTGCAAAATTGGCAATAGCTCCAGAAGCCACTCTGAGTATACTTGCATTTTGGGATGATTGTAGCAGCATGAGAAGTGCATCTAAACCTCCTTCCTGCACAATCTTTTCGTGATTGCTATCTGAAATAAGAAAAAAGGTTCAGGTGTTTCCTCCGCGTACGGTTTATTGATTTCCTTTTTCATTAACGGAAGACAATAACTTGTTCATGTTAGTCTTGTGGAGTTGAATCAGATAATGGACCTAGTAGGAATGGAAGAGTACGTCGAGATACAGTGATGGGCTGGAAAATCTCTCGTGCGCTCCTCTTCCATCTCAATTCTGATTGATTAGTTTGCTGTTTTGCCCACGGTTCTCATAACAGATATATTGAAGTTAGGTCTTTATGATTAAAAGGAGGATCTGACTGGTTTGAGAATGATCAATTAAGAAGCTAAGAAAGCAAAGCAAGCACAGATTTTCCCAAATTTCTCCGAGTAGCAAAAAGAAGAGACTTCTACTAGCCAATTCACATTTGCCATATGACATTAAGCACCAAAATCCAATGTAAAAACCAGAACAGTAACCTAATGCCATTCACCTGAAAGAACACATATTTATTTGTAGGTTGAAAGGTTTAGGAAAGATATTTTCTTTGCAACATAAATTTTAGCATTAACACTAATTTCATGGCTTTTGCGGAAGTCCCAAGAGGTAATTCAGTTTATTTGGCCAGCCAAAGAACCATCATTTTCAGTTGTCATTCCAATAAAGATTTCTATCAAGCTATTCTGTTTAATACTATCGACAAACACACTATTGTTTGACACTTGAATATAACTCAGCATTAGTTATACAGACCTTCAGCTGCAAGACTGGCTACCACTTTCACAGCATGAATTTGGACGTCCAAATCGACTGATGACAACAAAGAGATTATCTTCTGGACACCAACTGAATTGCAAAGTTGTTAAACCTAGTTAATTTAAACAATCCAAAAGATAGACCGAAAGAAATAGACATGATTATGTTATTGCATGAAAAGACTGACCTGACTTAAGTGTTTAAAGAATTTTACCTGCTTCAATTATATTTGACATGGTGTTCTGATGGGCAAAAATCCTTTCTCTTCATTCAGTTGATCTGTGCATATTGAATGATCTACTGGGTGTATATTGCTTCATATATGACTTCTTCTCCTGTAATATCAGACGTTAACTCTAATCTGGGTTATAATAGACCAAATAAACCCAGGACAGGACTTACCTCAAAGCCATCTTCACTCTCAGGCACAAGCTTCTTTATATTAAACAGCCCATTTTCAGCAGCTTTCCTTTGTTTTTCCTCAATTAGAAGTGTTTGCCTCACATTGTGAAGTTCGTCATGCAAAGCTCTCTTAGGGATCATGTTGAGGAATTGAAGATTATTATAAGTAAATCTTCCACTAACACAAATTATGGTTTTTGCTAATGAGTACAGTTCGTCATGCAAAGCTCTCTTTGGGATCATGTTGTACTTAGTATTTCTTTTTTGTACTGGGAATGCTTTTCATTATACTTCCTACAGTATTTTTCCATGACCTACACTTAGGTGAAGCAGGTTCCTAATATCCAAATCTCCTTGGCACAAGCATCAATGGTAAAGCATTAGCCAAATTTCTACAACCAGATCTGGCATCACTAAAAGATTAGCTGCTGTCAATAACATTCGTTGCCAACAGCCATAGTGACCTTTTTCTCCATCAATTACCACACCATTTTGGCATTTCTCAATTTCATCTTCCATCCTATTAAAACACAGACAATCAGATGCTGTATCTGACACTGATACAAACATGCAGGAATCACACACTTGAGCCAAGACATACTAATGATCTGGAATATATACATGAATTGCATTCCAAGTAGTGATGATAGTGGAACATAGGCTTTGCCTCAGATAAGTAATAGATGTCCAATCCTTCTTTTGCTCCCCCTCCCCAATTAAAACCATAAGTTCTTGTTAATTCTAGTATGCCTTCAACGTTTTCTTGTTAGCTTTATTCTAAATAGCGTGTGAAGTATTGATGAAGGGCGGTGGTGCGAATGGACACAGCTTTTACTTACCATGTCAAGTTATATTGCTCCACTTTAATACTTATTCATACATATTCATACATTGAGATGTTGAGAATAAACTGTCTTAATTAATTAGTGTTCAAAATATAGATGCAAAAGTGTATTCACATACAAACATCTTAATCTTTATAAAACCAAGCGGACTTAACTTCTTCAACTGAGTAAGAGTGCAAATCATGAAGATGCTTCAGATTGCATTTATAGATAAGCCAAATAGTAGAGTGGGTTATTCAGCTTTACCTTTGTTGAGGTTTCATGATCTGTAAATTATTCTTCAATTGCATGTAGTTGTTCCTCGCATTTTCAACACGAGCATGCTCGTCTTTTAGCTGTTGTTCTAATTGTGCTATTTCTCCTCATACATCTGAGTAGTGTCAGCTAGTTCCTTCTGATAAATAGATGCTTCCTTCTGATGGTGCTTTTAGTGACAGAAAAAAAAAAAGTTAAGATACTTTTGCATATAACCTAAAACAAACAGAAACAAAAATGGGGTCCTGGTTAGTTTCAGTACATGAAAAAAGAAAAGTAGATTTCATTCCACTGATTAATTATAGGTTTTAACAACTTCAGTACGTGTCAATTGTATTTTCTGGCTTAGAAAACCTGTCAAATTAAACATAGTAGAAGCTATGGATTCAGAAATGTCAATTGCAAGTTGATATCTTATAAAGAAAATAAAGCATTCTGGTATAAATGGTCAACCAGCATTAATTCCTGAAGGCCAGTTAATTGCTTATTCATCAATTCTAATTGTTGTTCAGCACTCTCAGAGCGAGCAAGCTCATCTTGTAATTGCTTCATCAGATCAGTTATCTTCTTATCATACATTTGGGTGTTCTCAGAAAGTACTTTCTGATAGGATGAATTCTCAGATTCTTGTTGCTATAAACACCAAAAAACAAGAAGATTAGTGCCCCAGGTGACCCAATGAGAAGATACCCAGTTTATGACAGAAAGCTAGATGTGGAGCTACTAAATAAGCTCAAAATCATAACCACGAAGCAAATTAAAGGTTCAAATCTCCAGATCAGTAACTACTTCAGAACATCACATCAAGTAATACTTGCAATTTCCGCAAGCACATCCAAAGAAAATAAAACTCATCTTTAGTTAAGAAAGATGAACTTGAGTAGGATACAAGTGGACACACCACAAGGAAACCCATCTTGAAACTAGCAAGTTGCCTAAAATCTCTCTTGTTGTCTTGCTTGATATCTGATAAGAAAGATTAGTCACTTTAAACTACCTTTCTAGCTCAAGCTGTCCTTTAGTCTGACGCTTTCAGAAAAGACTACTTACTCCAGTAGGTTGGTAAGCTACCCTTTCCGCTTTCAGGCAGAGGTTCGGTTCAGCAAAAAAATGAAATAGTATACTCCAAAACATGGCAGGTCTCTAATTACTAATTATTTATTCAATAAGAGCTCAGATAGAATACAAGACAAGTTGGAAAGGCTTAATTTTTTTGTAAAAGAAACATCTGAAAAGAGAAAGGTAAGACTTGGAAAATGCAAGAAAACAAATTCCGTTTTCTTTTTTCGAGAGAAATTTCTTACAATGTAAAACAAAACATTCATCCAATGTGGAACACTAATTACGTACACTATTAGGTATGTATAAATGTAACTTAATTGCTAAGCCCAACAATTTAAAAGAGGAACAGGGAAAGGAGAAGACATAAAAGGATAAAGAAATATCTCTATATAACTTTCAGTAGCTGTATGACAGTGCCATTCTCGTTCAATGGGGAAAGGGCAAACATAAAGGAAAAGAAAAGGTAGAACGTCAGTTGAAGTGGTCTACAAATACAGGTCACAGTAAATATGTCACAGTAAATATTCAAACTGCTGAGAAGCTAGAATTCCGGACATCAGAAAATCATCAAGACAGTCTCAGTTCTGCTTTATTGAGATGAGTCCACACAGGATTTGGAATATCAAGCAAAAATGCCTCTGACCAAGACATAGCACAACTCATTGCCACAACTTTAAATCTAATTTCAGAAGTATGTTAAAAGAACATAATTGGTCAACCCCAGATAACTTGCTATGCTTTAAACTCATTTCTAGGCATGCAACCTCATCCTGCAACAAAGTATTATGATTTTTTTATCTATTGAAATCTTTCAGTATGTTTTCCAACTCCAACTTCAAATGACCATTCTCCTTCTCCAGAAGCTGAAATTAGACGATACATATTTAGGAGCTTTAACCCACTGGTTTGATAAAGTTCAAAGTTTGTAGGGATTAGGACTAGAAGATCATGGTTAGTAAAACATTTAAAAAAGAAATTTAAGTCATTCTGCCCATGTACCTTGCTATTCTTCAAATCTGATTCTAACTTCAAATTCTCATTCATCATTGAATTGATCTGTTGCTTCTGGCAATTCAACTCCTCCAACAGATTTTCAATATCTGACACGAGGCGACTATTTTCTTTCTCTAGGAACTGCAGATGAAAGAGCATGCAGGGAAATTGAAAGCATGGAAGTAAATAATATCAGTTCACTGCTCCACAAGACCAAGATGATATATGGAAGGAGAAGATGCTATTAGGATCCCTTTTTTTAGTAAACTCAAACCTCAGAGAATGAAGATGATAAGAGAGAAAAAGAGGCCAAAAGGTTACCTCTGACCTGGCAACTATACTTCTCTCTGCTTCAGTAAATGACTTTTGACACTCTTTTAGTTTTTTTTCCATAGCCATTTGGTCATTAGTCCTAAACTTTTGCTGCCTATCAACCTCCACAGTGTGGTGCTCCACTTGAATCTCTAGTCTCCGGCATAAGTTCTCATAATCAAATTCTTCTCTCAGTTTCACAGTGTTAACTATTTTCATGGCCTGTATAAAACAGTCAATGCTAACGATAAGTCAACTATAGAACAACACATATCCAGATAGAATATACCAGCAAAAGCACATAACTTTTGGGTCACAAATTGGCAGAGATGATGTTTGTCATGTTTTGATTAGTAAGAAATGAAAAAGCAGCAAATGATAATTTTTTGGCAAGAAATGCTAGCCAATGATAATCTTTTGGGAAGAAAAGCTCTTAAAGTTTATATTTCGATCTCATAAGTGCTTAGTTTCTTATAGGAAGGATCTCCGTAAATCAGTTCATATGATAAGCAGAAAAACGGATATGCTGCATGGTACATAATGCTTTAAAAAAATACTTCTTTTGCTGACATATGCTGGTTGTTATGGATAAAAGAGAGCTTGAGCATTCAAAACAGAGACAATAATCAAGTTGGCTGAATCTCTTGTGCCGGGAACGGAATTTTTATCCACCACTGGAAGTACTAAGTAGTTTTCTCTGGTTTTAAAAACAAGTTTGACCAAAATGTGAACACTCCTTAGATATGAGAGATACGGCTTATCAAAACTGCTATTAGATGGAAAGAACAAAGGGAGGTCTAATCAAAAGCATGAGTCTTTGCGGAACCATATTAAAGTCTCAAGATGAGATAACCGATTGCTCAAGTATAATTCAGTAGGAAAACTGAAGACAGTTGATAGGCTAAAGGACTATAAACAAATTGCCAGACGTAATAAAAGAATACAAATCTCACCCGTTGTCCAAACATTATAGTGCTTGTGGTCTCAGGATAATGTCGAGAAGATGGTCCAATGGTTATTATGAGTGAAGTTCGTGCAGAACCTGTTTCATCAGTTTGTATTGATAAGAAAATACCAATAAAGACAAGAATTGCATTCACATAATACAAACTTACACCCTAGGTTGTCAAAACACAACATAGATACACACAAAAGAAACCATCACAATCCAGACATGATGCACAATAATATGTAATGATTAGATGGGTCTAGAGAAATCACAGTCCATCCAGAAAAATTCAATAGTCAAGTCATAATTAGATGTGTCTAGAGAAATAGATTGAGATTAATTTAGCTTTCAGGAAAGGAAGGAACAGACGTTAATCACAGCTTATCTGCAGTGTCTACCAGAATCTTTACACAATACAACATACAATCTAAAAATCCCATAACCTGTTTCTCCAAACAAGTCATTTCTATTCCATAGCCACCACTATGAATTTCATTTAACCATTCTTTCTCATATGCAAGCCCACATAGATATTCATTTTACCGAGCTTTAGCTTGAAACAACTTCGTTATCATCTTCATGACTTCACAAGGACCATATATTATTGAGAACGTGGTTGTTAACTGAAGAAATCAGTAAGGGATAGGTAGTGGTGGATATGGGGTTCTTTTTTATAATGGCTACATCCACCTCCCACCAACACAAGTACTGAATAACTCTATCCACCAAGGCTTGTGCAATTCTAAGGAAATTATTAGTGTTTTTTTCAACTCTGTTGCAAATTGAACCTTGGTCTCCCATGGTGGGTGTAGAGTAATTATTTGAGGCCATAGTAAAAGAAATCTATTTGGGCATAATAGATTTTTGGAATTGTTCAGACCAGCATCCTTGGACCTGGATACTTCTCCCTAATATTCAACTGCACCTAGCAAATGAATGATATTTTGAGATCTAAAATAGCTAAATTAAGGACAATAAAAGAATAGCTAAATTAAGTGAGAGAAAACTTTCAATAACCTCCAAATGAATCACGAAGAAGTCGTGTTAGTTTAGAATCTCTTGTAGGTATATGTGGACTGTTCTCAGCCAATGAGTTTATACATTTTCCCAGAGAAGTAAGAGATAGATTAATAAACTAAGCCTCTTCCAACAAGCGACCTTCACTCCCTGCAAGACAGTCAAAGAATCAATAAATATGTTTGTTTATTACCTGGAGAAAGAACCAAATGAAAGTTAGAGATATATGAACATGTATTGCATGCTTCCACTTCTTCAAGCTTCTATCATCACATTACCGCAATATCAATACATCCCAGAAACAGCCTATGTGTGAAGATGTCAAATAAGAAATCAAAAAGAACTGGTAAGTGTGAATGCAATAATAACAAACCAGATTTGTCTAGTCGCTCTGATACTGCAATATCAACAATTAGTAGCTTGCTTTTAGGAACAATAGGTATCTGATTGCCTAGTCTATCAGTTTTGCTGTCTTTCTCTTGAAAAGATGTGCCAGTTTCTTCATCGATTTTAATAGATTTACGGATGTTAACCTGTAAAAGAAGGAGAAATAAGAACAAAGTAATAGACAAGTTACTTCCCTTGAAAAAGATTATCTTTTTAAAAAGCATGCTACAGTTCAGTAAACTATGCCACACACATTCGATGACCTATATGGGACACTTTAATGCCCTTTGAGGTACCAGGACAAGACTGGAGCACGGAAAAAATAAAACAAGAGTCTACCACCACACAAACCAAGAATAAGAATGGGTTTGTCTCTAATACTATGTAAGGAAATCGAAACTAGTCCTAACTTAATCCCAAAATTAGCTCATGAAGTAAAAGTTGCCCGAGACCATGCAAGGGAGACAACATCGCATCCATACCATCACCAATATCGGACACTCTCACACCCTCCGACACCCTCAGGGCTAGAAGCTCCCAGACACGAACAAAATACATGCAAGTCCAACATTGCATAAACCAAAAATAGGAATCGGTCCAACTCTGATACCATGTTAAGAAAATGGACATTGAACCTAACTTAATCCTAAAAGCTACCTTATCAACTTCTGATGTCAGGTGAGTATTCAAGATGGTATAAGGAGATAATGTGGCGATGCTCTAACACAGAGTATGAAAAAGTTAGCACCATGAGACCCAGTTGCAAAAGTAAATTGTCCAATTTAATGACATTATAGGAATAAGTCATGAAACTAAGGTGAAAATAGATCATGGATTGCATTAAAATCTGGATATCTAATAAGAAGCTACAGATCTATGGTCTATTCTAAAGCTAATGCCTTAATTGACCTTCATTAGCGTCTCTCTGGTGAAAATGTACTGAAATCATCCTTCATATTCTTCCCCCGGAACCTTCAATTATGAAGGATGCTTAACTTTTAAAGATCCTAAATGCATGAGAGAACATCCAAAATAAAGTTGTGTATCTTCATTGCTCCACTTTTTTGCAATAAGAGAATAGCTTAGGAAAATTTTAATATATACCATAAGAATTGCATGGCTACGTGACGATTCGGTATTTAACTTAGTATTTGCTGCAAGACGGTTGGCTTCACCAATTTGCAGTAGTTGCAAAAAATGGTCAAGATCCTGAATCTTAACTACTGTAGCACCAGGGACAGATACTTCTCCAGTCTTAGCATCTTCAACAATTGGAATGTTTATCTTTTCAGGAGCAAGCAAATCTTGGATAGACTCCATATACAGCTGTTGCACATATTACAAATGTTAGTAACTAGCAGAGAAACTCAAAGATATAACAGGCTCCATAACAACTAACAAATAAATGTTAGCCTATTCTGAAGAAACATATGTATGGACAAATTTACACCCTAGTGGTATAATCTTTTTATTTAATGACGTGCAAA
>JBDJHY010000007.1:3709500-3719850 GCA_039654485.1 Withania somnifera
CTTGAATACATGGTTCAATTCCTCTCACCCCCCCCCCCAAACACCCCCTTAGTTATAAATTTCATAACGAAGGGAAAAAAGAGTTGAGTATCATATGATCTTTCCGTCAACCACAAAAGAGTTAACGCTGGAAAACACACTTCAACTATTAGTTGTTCCCATTTGCTAAATAAAATATCACCGTCATTCCGGTAGGAAAACAATGGATAGTTGAGGTGTGTTTTAATAAATAGCTGGTAAAAGTCCAGGTAGGAAACTCGCACAACTGATATGGAACTCAAAAAACAGGGATACTTTGAAGTGTATTTTTGACCATTCACACACTACAAAATAAGCAAAACATATAGTAAGATATATAATTGGTTGTTCCTACACCCAAGACTGATTACTCATAAGCAATTGGCATAAATCATTCAACAGCAACAAAAAGTAAATCCAAAGTCAAGAAAGATTAAACAAAAAAAGGATACCTGAAGTATCTTACTGCCTTCATTTACAGATTTGAGAAGTTCCAAAGCTGAATTAAGAGCAAGACTCAACAACCCAAGCCCATGAACTAAATCATCACCAACCTCAACAACATCACTATCTTTTAAATCCTCAACTAAAGGGCTCAAAAGCTTCACCCTTCTCACCAAATTACAGTACATCCTCTTAGACACTGACCGGCACTCTGGTAAACCAGAAATACCGTCGATTAACTCTGTCAGATGGTTAATCAACGCCTCTTTCTTATCACCCATGTGTAGAAAAATGGATTCTTTAATCAAATTGGAGCAAAACCTAGTTGGGAAAATGAAATTTTTGATCAAATTGAAAGACAAACAGTTGGAAATTGACCAAAACCCAGTTGAGAAAATAGTAGTTTTGATCAAATCGAGTAAAACCCAGTCGAGAAAATGGTATTCTAAATCAAATTGAGAGACACACAGCTGGAAATTGAGCAAGACCCAGTTCAGAAAATGGAATTTTTTATCAAATTCAGAGAAACCCAGTGGGAAAAAAAAACTTTAATAAAATTTGGCTAAACCCAGTTGGGAAAATGGAATTTTCTATCAATTGAGAGAGCCCCAATTGAAAAAGCCAGCAATGATTTGGCAAATCCATGCTTGGCTGGCTGTTGGTTGTTGAGTTGACTAGGAAACTCACTTGTAATCTTCACCAATTTGAGGTTTTGGGCTCTTGAGGTAATTTATAGCTCAAAGAATTGATTGAATTTAGAGAATGGAGATCGAAAGTTCCAAGCTTTGTATGTTTACACAAGGAAACTGATGAAATGGAAACATTGATTTGTGGAGTTTCTTGTCAAGTCATTTTTAAAGGAGTTTATCTTAATTGTCTTTTTGGGTTTTGATTTGACAGAATTAATGACAATAAAAAAATGCTCCTTCGGGACATAGTCCTTCGGTTTGGAGGGCGGTAGTTTATCTAGGTTGTTCGGATTCTATTTTTTAATGTATTTTGGGCTAAAGTTTGTTGTACAGGATTTGTTTGGTACGGTTTATATTTTTAGTGTTTATTTGAAATATATATATAGAGAGAGAGAGAAAGAGAGAGAGAGTTTGCTACTACACAAATTCATATTAATTGTAAACTTTACATCTACACATTTTCTTAAAAAAATTATAAATAAAAAGAATAATTTTATTAATTTATTTTTTAAAGACTTTATTAAAACATTAATTTATTTATACTTTAAAAAAGAATTTAATCCGTTTCATTTTATTTGATCTTTGTTGACTTAATATTTTTTTTATAAAAAGTATTTTTTATGACGTTTAATTTACTCCTTCCATTTGTTTTAGTTGATCCTTCCTCTTGACACTTTTTTTAAAAAATATTTATTAAGATTTATTTTATTAATTAGATTTATTAATTATGCTTTGAAAATATAAATTCGAATATATACACTATATATTGTCGTTTAACAATAAAGGTAGCATTGAAAAAATATGATAAACTTATCTTGTTTCACAAATTTAACAAGTAAATCGAAATAATTATTTTAATAAGAGAGTATATTAAAGTAAAACGAAAATATCAAAATAGTTTCATTAATTATGCTTCGCGATTTAAATTTGAGTATTATGTACTTTATGTAAACTATATAATGATAAAAATAACATTGAAAGATTATAGTAAACTTTTTAAAATTTTATAAATTAATTAAATAAAAAATAATTATTTTTTAAAAAAGTGTTAAAATAAAATATAACAAAGAAAATAATTGTAAGGGCAAATAATAATAAATATATTTTAAATGAAAACTTATAGTAGTATAGTGGAGTATTGTTAAGTGTGAACTTTGTAATTCAAGAGGGAGAATACTTGATATTGTATAAGTCAATTTCAAAATTTCTAGCTGTTTTTTCGGAAAACAATGCCCACCTTCTAATTTGGATTATATAGTCTCTTTTTATTTTTTTGTCTTTTTTTGGGTAATAATAAGTTGAAGGTTTCTCTGGTAATATGTTAGAATAGGTCCACATCACACTAAACCAAATCAAATAGTATATATTGTATTAATATATTGTAAGGTAGTATGATTTTCATGACTAAGGCAATTGTCAAATAATTTCGATTGAAAGACAAGCTGGCTCTTTAAAAAGAATGCCTTCCTAATCTTATTTTGATAAGAAAATGCTTTTTAATTAAAAATTTAGATTATGATATGTTGATTATCGTCTCGGAACAATCAAGCTCAGAGAGCACTATTGGGCACACCTTTCTTCTTCAATCATTTTTCCAAAAGGAAAAAAATGTAATCCAATGGAGTCATGTTATTAGAGGGATGGAGGGATAAGTGTAGATAGAATCATCCAAAGCAGATTAAAGGAATTATTATTTAATATCTTCTCATTAGCAAGTATGAAAGAACGACGTTCTTCTTTTGTTTTCTTCTGGGTATGTTCTTGATTTTCTATCAATCATAGGAGGTATGAAGCGTGGGACAGAATGCAAGAAGTGTATGATACAACAGATAACCTTAAGGAGTGGCGGCAATCCTCTTGATTGGTCAATGCGAGTGAACTGTGCTTAGACACTAGGAGGTATATTACCTATCCATTAATAATTCTCTCATTGGGGCAATGCCGACAACCTTGCAGCTGAGAATTATCTGGTGGGGGAGTAATCCATCGAGCTGAATGCTTATGGAGCTATAAAGAGAAAAAGAATATTGTCTCGCTAGCCGCGAAGAATGCTTAGAATGCTTATGGAGCTGAATATTGAATGCTTAGAATATGTGAGGAGAGGTATGTTCCTGACATTGTCATTGTATACTCCCGCGGGTCGGAAGGCGGCGGGGAAGGAGGGGGTTGTCGGTTTGGTCTCATTTTAGACATAGTAATAAGAGTCAGCACTTAGCATTTTAATTATTAGAAATAGACTAGTAAGAGACTCAAATATAACGTAAAATGAAAATGGTTCCTAGGAGGGGCAACTTCCACTCTTTTTGTTATTTTCTTTATTCCCATTGGGTTTACCTTGTTCACAAGTCGATCCCATAGCAGCAAAAAAAAAGGCAATCTTATGCTATACTATGGTGTTTTAAAGGACTGATTGACCTTCGTCAAGAGTTAATTAACAACAAACTGTCCAACAGATTGTATAAATATTTCTTTTTATTTCGTTGTTTGGTAATATTTATATTTTATTATCAAAATAATGATAATAATATATATAAAGTCTTATCCCCACGTTACAAAGATGCAAAGACTATTTTCATATTTTGAAAAGTAGCTTCATCAAATTTGATTGAAAAGTTGGTCATTATTGTTAGTTGAATATCAAATATAATATATTGTTTTCATTTTATCAATTTTATTACACTATTCAAGATAGAAGATGAACTTTGATGTCTATATGTATATTTGAACTCAATGTCCTCTATAAGTATACATATTAACTTGTGGCAAAATGTTACATACCACAACTATTTCATGATTAATTATAGGCCTTTTAAATTTATTAAAAAAAATTCATTTATACATTTGAACTTTGTGTTATTCAATTGAATACAAAATTATATACAAGTTTGTTCCTTTCAAATACAACAAGATAATGTGACATATTTTTTAAATAAACATGTGTACTTATGTGTTTGATGTAGAAAAAATTATTCAACATATTAAAACAAATGTCGCACAGATAAAATTCATTCATACACAAATGCTTAGGCATGTAAAAAAGCTCAGAGAATAGTTCATAAAGTTTTCTCCCATTCTCACTCAATTTTCGGCCATTTCTAAAAAAATTAATGCTGAAATTGGATCATTGTTGATATATTCTAACAATTTTATGCTATTAATTTTATCCCTTTAATGTAAAATTTATCTATATGACATTTGTTTTAATATGTAGAATAATATTTTCTACATCAAACGTATAACTACACGTGTTTATTTGAAAATATGTCATGCCACCTTATTATGTCTAATATAAATAAATTTATATATAATTTTGTATTCAATTAAAATAATCCAATGTTTTAGCGTCTAACTGAAAATTCTGGACAAATTCAAGAGGCTAAATATATATTTGGCCTTAATTATATCTCTTTAACGTCAGGCCGATAAGTATATGACATGCGTTATTCCATAAAATAGAAATTTCTTTTTACGTTTTGTGTGACATCGGGCAACACCACAAAACAAAAGAACTTTTCATAAGCTTGTTAATGTCACACGTAAATTATGTAAGTTAATTAATTTGTTCGTGCTTGAAAATTTCAATTTTAGTGCAGGGTTTAAAATTAATTATATATGTGTACACTTATTATAATGTAATAAATTAAAACTATAATATTTATTAAAATTAGAAATTCAGTATAAAGTTATTTTTACCATAATTCAGTCGTGTTTTAATTCATTAATCTAACATAATATAAATAAAAAGTGTAATAAATATTTATGACTCAGACACTCATAATTTCTTCTTAGAAATGAAGCTAGCTTATTACCGCTGCCTGGACCTGGAGTTAGAATTTTTTTTTCAAAAAGAAAATTCACGTTATAAATACACAAATACAAAAAAAAATTAAACATTTGTTAAATTTATTTTTAAATATATAATATAATTTTCTTAAATGAGGAATTCTTGTAATTTTCTTAAAAGAGGGGAATTGGTGAAAAAGGGGGTCATGAAAAATTCTTGTCAGGAGCGCTTTATTTCGAATGAATTTAAATTTATTTTTAATTATAATTAATTAATATATATTTTATTTTATTAAATTATTTAATTGTGATAATTATATTGGTAGTCGATAATTTTTTTTCTTTTTCAACTCATGATATGGTTTAGACAGTTGGCATATCTTTTTTGACGTGTCTGCCGGCCTTCCCATTGGCCAATTGCCTTTGATTACTCCTATTGGTATTTTGTTGTGTTGTTATTGTCACTAATACCTTTTATTTAGGAATAAAATTTTAATTTAACTATTACTTTTAATATATTAATTTAGCATACATGTTTTATACGTATATTTAATGTATTTATTAAATTTTGAAGTTTGATGTGAAACTTTTAATATATATATATATATATATATATATATACATAGAAAAATAAATTTAATCAAAAAAATAAATTACAATAAAAAACTATTTTGTGTTTATATAATTAATATAATATTTACATATAACGAGTTATAAATAATATATCAAGAAACTTTTAGATTTGGGAACATAGCATATTTGATACTCTATTTGTTTTAATTTAAGTAATAATACTTGATTAGACATTTTTTTTAAAAAAAAAATAGAATGTAAAATAATTGTTAGATCATATCTATCATTTGATTGTAAGTTATTTAATTAAAAATAAAACAAAAAATTTAAAATTATATTATTTCTATAAAAAAAGTATGATATTTTTTTAACGAACTAAAAAAGTATGACACAGAATTGAGAGGGATGGAATATTTGTGAACATTAACTCGAACCCTTATTTTGACATTTTCCGACTCAAATTTCCATTTTATTATTTTATATGACAGTATTGAATTTTAAATTGATTTTAAAAAGAATAATAAATACCAAAAATGAGGAAATATTGCCTAATATTTTCTTTCACCATAATTAATATGATATATATAGTGGTCAACTTCTCTTTCCCTTTTTTTTTTTTTTTTTATCTTGTTTAAATAAATGATGCTATATATATAGTAAGCATTAAGTAATTTAACCAAGTGCAAAATAATTTTTTTATTGTCCTAGTCACTATCTATTTGAAGTACTCCACCTTTCTTTTCTAATTCTTCTTTCTTTCTTTTCTCTTTCTAAAACTCTTTGAAAAAGTCTAAATAATAGAAATATTAGTTTGCCTTATTGTGTAATCATTAAATTTTTTTTTAATAAATTAATTTGAGTTAAATATCAACCTAATTTGTAATGAGTTGGATTAAGATGAATCGAACTAAAAAATAAATGTGTTAATAAATAACCCAAATCTAAATAAATTGAATGAAATTACCTCTGAAGGTCAAACCGCTAAATCATTTATCAATTGGATTTTAATTGCTGATAAATTATACTTTATATAATATGAAATAGGTTTACTTATTTAGAAACCAAGACATAGCTGGTCTTTGACTTTGAATATTGAAATGTGGGATGGTTTTAATATTGTGTCACAATCATTATTCGATTATCAGGAAATTAGAGAACTTGACACCCTATGTGATTATCACTTGCATTATTTGATCAACTTATCATCAGCTTATTTGATCATTATTTTTAGTGTTAAATCATAGATCTTAGAGCCTAATTCCATTGCGAAAATTAGCTTAAGGACTGAGAATTATTCAAGTTATGTTAAAGAGACCATCAATTTTTTAAAGGTTCGATATGAAATTCTTTATAGTTAATTACGATTCATAAAAAATGGAAGAAAATTTATATCTTATTATATAAAAAAGAATTAATAATGATATTCTAGACGTGCTCATTTTTATTTTATTAAAAATGAAAATAGGTATAGTGATTTTACTTGTACATAGTCACAACTCACATGACTTGAACGTAAAACTTAGTGATTCATTTTCTTTGATCGACACATGAATAAAAGAAAATATACTAAGATATCAAGCTAAACAATATATAAGACATTTCAATTAGTAAAAAAGATGATCAAATTCAATTTAAAGTATATATATATATATATATATATATATAATAAATTTTTAAAACACATGTAAAGTTTGAACAAAACTACTAAAATTTAATCGAATTCACAGCAGATATTCTAACTTCGCCCCAGTTCAAAACCCTAAGCATGATTCAATTCGAGTTTGAGCAACTTACATTTAATATTACGTGTAAAATTGAAAATATTTGTTTGGAGCATGCTAAACAAATGATTTGTTCAAAGTCAAGTAAACTTAAAAATAACAAAATTCCAATAGACTTGTCATAAACTTGAAGTTTTCTTTTATTTGTTTTATTTATAGAAATTGGTGGTTTAATTTGACTTAAGATTTCTGAGTTTTATGGTCAAAATTAAGCAGAAGACCGCCTTTTGTCATAATTTGGTTTCATTTTTCAAACTATTTTACTATTTCTTCCTTTCTATTATATTTATTAAATATAATATTGCAATCAATTTCAAAATAAAACTTGAATATTATAATACAATAAAATTATAGGTTACCTCATCTATAAGTGAACTTCAATAACATGGGAAAAACAATAATAATACTTGATATGCATGCATGGCTTTCATTTAAAAAAAAAAAAAAAACAGAACTAATTATGTAGAATGTATTTACATATCTCTAATTCTTTGTGCATTTTCTTCTTCAAAAGTTAACTATTTAATTCTTTCTAAAATAAATTATTAATTATCCTTAGTTAATTTCATAGCCCACCATCAAATATGACCGTTAATATACAAAGTATTCGTTTTTTTTTTTTTTTTTTTTTGTAAATAAAAAAGTTAATGTAACAGTAATTTCATCCTACATAAAATATTCCTACTTTTATTTTCTAAATAATGAAAATTTTAGGTGGTCAAGTTGACCAGAGAAAGTATCTTAGACATAGTTAAGTACACCTGCCTAGCTATTTTTGGATTAAGTAGTTCATTTAGTTTTGAAATCTCAGCAGGAAATATGTCAAGGTTGTCAATTAATATATAATTCGAGTCTTTTTTACGAGTAAATGAAAGAATATTTTAATTTTATTCAACTAAGTCATATAGATTCAATGTTGTTCAGACAATCACACAATTAATAGCACTCAAGAATTTTGCTCTTTTGTTCTTGATTCGTTCATTCCACCTTTTATTTTTAATAAAAAATAGTCTATGAATTCTTTAAAATATTTTTCAGGGGAACTTTTTACTCCAATGTATAACTCAACCCATGTACATAAATTCCTATAACACATAGTAAGTTCATTTCATTTATTTATTCACTATAGAAGAATCTAGAAGTGCAGAATCAGAAGGAAACAAGAAGAAAATGGTGACATTAAAGTCTAATGATGATAAGGAACTTGAAGTTGAAGAAGCAGCACTTATGCAATCAGAAATGATTAAGAATAGGATTGAAGAAGGTTGTGCTACGGGTGTTATTCCACTACCAAAGCAGAACTTGTAATAAAGGTAATTGTGTATCTCAACAAGCACATTCATAAGGACGAAGATGAGGATGAGGGCGAGAAGGAGGATCGTGGAAAGGCAGGTGAGTGAGAGATGGTACATGAGAGAGTTGGGTCAAATTAGGGAGGGTGAAAATGGCTATTGTTTAGGCATAGTTACTTTTTTGTATCATTGTTTCGATTCATATAAATCTCTTAGTGGAAAATGTCGTGAAGAAACTTGACTAGTAAGTAAGAATTTACAAAAGATTAATTATTATGCCCTTTTCGTATGAATCGTATAGATTAGTGGAGTCTCAGATTTTACTAGTGAGATTTATGAAGTTATGTTAAAAAGACAGTCGAAAAATGGTCACAAGGGCTATTTCTATGGTATAAAAGCATGTCTTAAATTTGCTTGCTTCCAATATGTGTTGGATCCAATAAAAATTCACTTAAAATTTGTTTGGGCCAATATGGATTGAATCAGATAATGAATCAGAACTCAACTCGTTCAACATGACCATATAGGTTGGTCATGTTGGACGAATTGAGTTATGGTCTGTTATTTGATCCAACCCGTATTGGTTCAAGCCAATTCTAAGTGAGTTCCGTTAATCCAATGCATATTAAAATCAAGCAAATTTTTAAATGACCCAATATTTTGATGGTTTTCAATTTTTTGTTGTTACGATGAGAGCATTATCGGAGCACTCATGCTTGAAGATAGGTCTATTACATTAGAGATTTTACCTAAAGTAATTGAGCATGAGAGCCAAATGTTCAAAAGATTCATGTTTGATTCGAGAAGGGATTATGAAATTTAGGAAAGGCACGGTAAGTCAATTTACCTTCATTAAGTAATTTATTAGATAATCGAAAACAAAGAATCTTGAAACTTAAATACTAATCAAAATTGAGATAAACTTCCCTGTCAGGTCAAGTTAACAAACATGTCATAACTCAATTAGTTTAAACTTGGGCGAGTTGAACAGACTTACAAATAAATGGATTAATTTTGCTACCTCTCACAGGTTCGAAAGAAGATCTCAAGGAGTTCGATGAGCAATTCCTGATCATGGATTTTGAAGACCTCTTCGACATCATAATTGCAGTGAATTACTTGAACATTCATGAGTTGATGGAGTTGTGTTGCCAATCTGCAGCTGATAGGCTGAAGAACAAGACTGTAAGAGCTGTTTGTGAGATGTTAAAGATTACTAATGATCTCACTGAAGAAGAAGAGCAGGAGATTATCAATGATGCTCCATGGGCATTTGAAATGATAACGTTAACTAGATTATAGTAGTCGATGTGTGCACAAGCTTTATCTAAATGAATAAATAGTTACGTTTATTTTTTGGTAGTGTGGAAATTTTTGAAGCAATGATGTTGGTTCTTTAGTCTTTTTTTTTTTTTTTTTTGGTTCTTTCACTCTCTTGTTCTTATTTGTTTCTTTGGCTCTAATTAGTTCGTGCTTAAATATATTTAATTTTGATGGCCTTTCTAATATGCAATTTTAGCCTATGACATCGAGGATTATATGTATGTATCATGTAATAGTGACGAATCTAAAAATTTTACTTAAGAAAAGGAGGACATTATTGATGATGCTCCAAGGAGATTTGAAGGTCCTGACATTGACGAAGTACCGTCAACTAGATCATAGTAATAATATCATCTATTAATAATCATAGGTACTTTCTGAATTTAGTACATGTGTGTGCAAACTGACCTAAATACCATATTCATCTAAATTGTTTTAAATTAGTAG
>JBDJHY010000007.1:3721234-3731658 GCA_039654485.1 Withania somnifera
CTAGGCTATAGGAACTCAATGCAGCGCATCCACTCTAGACTTAGGGGTATTGGCACTTCACGTCAAGCTGAGGCTATTGATAGTGTTCAGATCACTTCTGCTTAATTTCTTACAAATTGTGATTAAAATTTTTAGATGAATAGTTATTATTTTTGTGTATAACTAGAGTTTTGTTAAAGATATAAGATGAAGCAATTTCATAAACATTTTCACTTATTTTATATTTTCTAGAATTTTTTTTTTGTGTGTAGTTTTATATTTTATATTTTTCTTATATTAATTTAATATAATATTATGGTCTATTGCTAAGGTTCTCCTCATGTTACGTGGCTTAGTTTCAGTTCAAACCTCTAATAATACATCAAGTTTTTATGGACTCCTATTGCCGAATCTGCCTCTCCTAATGCGTTGTTACTCTATGTTATAGGAGTAATCTTTTTATGAAACCGAATTTTCATCCAAAAGGATGCTTTTAAGGTACACGATTTGAACATTATACATAATATTGTATATCACATGTATTTTAATTCCTAGTATCCTTCTTCTTTATTCCTCTTTTATCATGAATTCACTACCTCATTTTATCACATCTCACATGTTTTAAACATTATAACTCATTTGGGGTGCAACATTCTCCCGGCCTTGCTAACTCTCAATACTTTGTGCACCGTGTTGCCGCCCCGCCCCCCCCCCCCCCTTTTTTTCCCTTTTCTCTACCTTTGTTGCTCTCCGAAATGTTTATATTTGTTAGAGGTTATGGAGATGGTTATGGGATTATTATTTAATAAAAAAAGGAAATTTTATATTTAATAATAAATAAAGTTATAATTTAATAATTTTTTTATTCAAAATGATACTTTTGAAATGTGTGTTATGAATGATATACATGTGAGATATCACATGAATGAATTTATTTTTTCTTAAATAGTACCTAATACTTCCTCCGTTTCGTATTAGTTGGCCCTTACATCGATTATAGAGTGCTGAACAAAGTGACCATCAAGAACAAGTACCTTATGCCTCTTATTGCAGACCTTTTCGATCAGTTGAGTGGAGCACGATACCTGACGAAGTTTGATTTATCCAATTATCAGCCCCGGTGCGGAAAGGAGTAAAGAAAAAAGAATTGAAGACGGCTATCCAGCAACAGGTTACCCTACGGCTACCTTGTTACGACTTCACCCCAATCGAAGACTCCACCATGATATACGCCAATAAGACCAAACTTGACATATTCATTAAGAAATTAATCAGTAGAGGTGCATTTTACTTATTTACCATATATATTTTTAAAAGTTCAATAATAAATGCAAACGATCAATACTCTACTAAGGGTCAAGTGGGAAAAGTATATATATAATACTTGAAATTTTATAAATGGAAAAACTAAATTAAAATAAATATTTTTGGCAAGATTACCAATTAATACAAAATTGAGGGAGTAATTATTTTCATAAACAACATAAAATTAAAGTAGTGCTGGATATTTCTGTACAAAAGAGAAAAACAACGGGTTCCGATCGTTATACATATGAAGTATCACCTAGAATGGAAATAATTATGAATGACAAAAAAGTTGGTGTGAAGTGTTATACTATCACATATATTTGAAAAAATGTATAGTCCTCTTCTAATTTAAGAGGAACTCTCTAAATTCTATTGAGTTTTCGTCTTATTTACATATTCTTTCTTACATGAAGAGTCAAACAACTAGGTACAATCCAAATTCACTTAGACTGAATTTTGCTTGTCTTCAAAATATCTTTGTTTCCTTTGTCTTCAAATTACCCACCACAACAAGGAATAGTTGTATGTCATCATCTATTTCTTACTCATAAAATCTCATGCGTTCCAGCATGAAGCCATTGATTCTGGCTAAACTCTCACATACAATGCAAAAAAAGGTGATTAATGGTTTTTGCTTGACAACCATATAAATAGCATCGACGTGTAATGTATACAAAATGTATCTCACATGATGTGTACCCATCCCTTTTTAACTCTTTCTAGCTTCGATCCTTTCAATTTTCCTTTTCCCCTACCTCTATTAGAAAACATGTTTGAAGTAGTAAATAGGTGACACAAAACTCTTACTATCTTTGTTCTTTTCTATTCTCTTTTCCCACAACTATACTACCTCTCTCTGTTGCATCTCTTGTTAATTTGCATTAAAGGCATTTTCTTTTATGAAAGATTATCTTTTCTTTAAAAGGACGTTGAAACAAGTGATTCAATGTTATATACGTGAAATATATACCCATTTTGTATGAACTCTTGTTTTTCTCTATTTTCTTTTTACCAATGAAACAATACTCCTGCTAGTCTTTTGCTCATAAATAGGTACTCATCCATTTCCTACCTCGTTCATCACCGAATTTCACTTATTGTCGTCTTTGCACCACTCAATATTTCTTTTTCTATCGTGATACTAGCTTTCTTAGAAGAAAAAAAAATCATTAAAGCCCATCATCAATAACAACTAATAGCATCTACCACAACTTCTAACCAATTCGCTCGTTTCGCTACACTCTACTCGCTCAGCGACGCTCCGTTCTAGCATCTTTCCCCTCATCTTAGATATGAGTCATGCCATACCTAGCAAATCTCCAATTCCCTTAGAAGATAAAAACAAGAAGTTCCTCACACATCAAAATGGCTTGGGCTACCATGCTTCTCTAACAACTACGAACATTCAACAAGTTCACACAATGCATGAACTTGTCAGAAGTAACTGACTTTGTCAATATATCAGCTGCATTCTCACTAGTATGAACCTTCTTTAACAATATTTCACCATATGCAATCAACTCTCTGATATTGTGAAACCTCACATCAATATGCTTAGTTATAGCATGATACACTTGATTTTTAGCCAAGTGAATAGCACTTTGGCTATCACAATGCAACTGAACTCCACCTTGTTGAACAACCAATTCCTTTACTAGCCCAATAAGCCATTAAGCTTCTTTTGCAGCTTCAGTCACTGCCATGTATTCGGCTTCAGTTGTCGACAATGCCACAATAGACTAAATAGTTAAATTCCAACATATAGACATACCCAGTTGTAGACCTTTTATCATCCAAATCACCTGCATAATCTAAATCCATATATCCTACAACCAAAGGATCATTATGTTGACTACCAAAGACAATTCCATACCCTGCAGTACCCTTCAAATACCTGAAAATCCACTTGACTGCTTTCCAATGTTACCTACATGGTTTAGACACGTATTTGCAAATTTGACTAACAGCATGAGCTAAATTAGGACGAGTACATACCATTGCATATATTAAGCAACCAGCTGCACTGGCATATGAAACCTTTATCATCTCTTCAATTTCCTTGTCTGCCTTAGAGCACTGTTTTGTAGAAAGCTTAAAATGACTTTCCAATGGAATGCTCACTGGTTTTGCATTGTTTATCATAAACTTGTCTAATACTTTCTCAACATAGCCTTACTGAGATAACCACAGTTTTCTGGAGCCTTTGTCTCTGTGAATCTCCATTCTAAAATTTTTTTTTTGCAACACCTAAGTCTTTCATATCAAATTCCTGGCTCAATGAAGCTTTCAAACCAACAATATCATGCATATTTTTCGCAGTAATCAACATTTCATCAACATACAATAGTAGAAAAATAAAAGAATCATCATCAAGACTCTTAACATAAATACAACAATCATACTCACATCGGTTGTAGCCAATCTGAATCATGTAGGAGTCGAATCGATTGTACCATTGCCTTGGAGACCGTTTCAACCCGTACAAGGATTTCTTTAACCTGCAAACCAGATGCTCATTTCCAGGCTGAGTGAACCCTTCTGGTTGCTGCATATAATCTGTTCCTCTAGATCACCATGTAAACAAGCAGTTTTAACTTCAATTTGCTCTAAATACAAATCCCAACTAGCTAATAATGCAAGTACTGCCCTGATTGAAGTATGCCTAACCACAGGAGAAAAAAATTTCATCATAATATACTCCCTTCTTCTGTAAAAAGCTCTTTGCTGCTAATCGAGCCTTGAACTTTTCCCCTTCTTTTTCTGATACTGCTGATTTTCTTTTATACATACATTTGCAACCAATAGCCTTCTTTTCCTCAGAAAACCGAACTAGCTCCCATGTATGATTTTACTGCAAAGACTCCATCTCCTCAACCATTGCAACTATCTATTTCCCTTTCTCTTGACTAGTGATAGCTCCTTGGAAATTAGCTGGATCATCACTGCCAATGTGAAGTGCAAAGAGACCATGTCTTTAAAACCCAATCTGCTTGGAACCTTTACATTGGTGCGTCTCTCTCTATCTCTGAGTAGATTATAATTCTGCAAATCAACTGTATTAGTACCAGCAGATGTAGAATTAGAACTTTCACCTCTCTCAGATGCAAGTAAATACTATTCTAAATTCATTGACGCCTTGTCTTGATTCTGCTGCAACATGAACAGCTCATCAAATACTGCATCTCTACTGATCACCACTTTTTTTACAATCAGATCCCAAAATTTGTATCCTTCGACACCTTTTTTGTAGTCTACAAAAATGCATTTCTTCGACTTTTCATCGAGTTTTAATATTTCATCACCAGGTACATACACATAAGCAAGACAACCAAAAATTCGTAAGTGATCAAAATCCACCATATTACTTGTCCATACCTCTTATGCAACCTTGTCACCCAAAGATGCCCATGGTGATCTGTTAATAAGGTAGGATACCATGTTCGCGGCCTTTGTCCAGAAGCTTTTAGGAAGCCCTGCATTCAGTCTCAAGCATCTTTCTCTCTTAGTCAATAAACTGTTCTTCCTTTCTGTAACCCATTCGGTTGTGGTGACTTGCGCACTGAAAAGTGCCTCTGAATCCCAGGCTTCTCACAGAATTTCTGGAACTGTGAATTTGTGTACTCTGTACCATTATCAAACCTTAAATACTTGATCTTTCTGCCATTTTGATTCTCCACCTCAGCTTTCCACAGCTTGAACTTGAAAAATACTTTGGATTTATGTTTCAAGAAGTAAACCTAAACTTTGCTAGAAAAATCGTCAATAAAAGTAACATAATACATAGCTCCACCTAATGATGATTTCCTAGTAGGCCCCCATACATCAGAATGCACATAATCGAATCCTTTAGTTGTGTGCTTTTCGGTTTTGAAGCTAATTTAGTCTGTTTACCAAGAATACAAAAATTACAAAAATCGAGCTTGCAGCTTTTAACACCATGCAATAAATTTTTTTTATGCAATTCATCCATTCCACGTTCACTAAGGTGAACAAGACACATGTGCCACAGTTTGTATTATCATCATATGACTCAACAGAATGAACTCCACCTACAACCGTATTCCCTAACAATTTATAGATATTCCCTGCAGTTAACTTTCCTTTCATCACAGTCAGTGCACCTTTAACAATTTTGATGGTTTTCCTATCCTCATCTTCTTTAGGATTAAAACCATTCTTATACAAAGTGCCTAAGGAAATTAGATTATTTTTTCAAATCTGGTATATGCCTAACATCACATAATGTTCTAACAGTGCCATCATACGTCTTAATTCTAACTTCACCAATACTAACGATATTGCAACATCTATCATCACTTAAATAGACTGCACCAGAATTGACTTACCTGTATATCTTAAACCACTCCCTGTTAAGCATTATATGATAAGAACATCTTGAAATAAGAATTCATACATCCATGAACTGTGTTGTTGAAACCGAAAGCATATCACCATCACTGCAATCTAAATTGTCATTCTGCACCATATTCACGATTTGGATGATTTATCACATTTATCATTTGTCTGCTTTTTGTACTTTGAACAGTCCCTCTTCATGTGTCCTGGCTCCTCGCACTTATAGCAATAAATTGTCCTTTTGCCTCTAGACTTTGATCTAGAATTTTATTTTCCAAAACCCTCCTTCTTTGACTTACTTCTACGGTCTTGATTACCCTTAATGAATAAACTATCAGCATGAGAGTTTTCCCCTGCATTCTTTTTCCGTTCATTATGAGCCAACAAAGCTACAGTAATTTCTTCAACGTTGATTATTTCTTTCTCATATGTAAGAGTAGTCACCATGTGCTCGTAAGAGGAAGGCAATGAACACAACAAAATCATTGCTCTGTCTTTATCCTCAATTTTCATATTAAGTTGAGTCAAATCCGTGATTATTTGATTGAATACATTCAAGTGCTATACCAAATCATGACCTTCCTGCATCTTTAGCCTATATAACGTCTACTTTAGATACAGTTTACTCATTAGGGATTTGGACATAAATTGACTTTTGAATTTATTCCATATTTCTCTTGGAGACGACAGATTCATTACGTGATACATAATCTCATCAGCCAAACATAATCGTATGGTTCCTGTCGCTCGCTGTTGATGCTCTTCCTAATCTTCAGCCTTTATCGATTCTGGATTTTCAGATCGTAAAGCCTTGAAGATCCCTTGTTGCGCCAACAAATCCTTTACCCTCGTTTACCACAATCTGAAGTTACCCTGACCATTAAACTTCACCGCTTCGAATTTTGCACCTGACATATCCATCTCAATTTGCTCCGATACCACTTGTTGATCGACCAGGCTAATAAACACAGGATTTAACAAAAAGTAAAGGAAAGAGATAAATAATACAAGATTTAACGAGGTTCGGCAATTTGCCTACGTCCTCGAAAGCTATGAGCGGTTGTGATTTGTATTATATGTTTTAAGTTACAAATATAGAATATATACCCGCAGCCCCAAGCCCACTTCGCGTTGGCCTACAAATTAGGGTCCAACTCCCCACAATGGACAGATGTTGTCAATCCGCTTCGTTCGCTCGTTTCGCTATGCTCCACTCGCTCAGCGTCGCTCAGCTCCAGCATCTATCCCCTCATCTTAGATATGAGTCGTGTCATACCTAACACATAGAGAATTAGTAGATTTACTGTAAAATATCAACCAAATTATCCAAGTGACAGACTTAACTCTTTCTTCTTGTGCTTTCCTTGGTCTGGCATCAAGGAAAGTATAACTAATTCCAAAACAATGAATTCAAAATGATTGCAGGCAAGTGGTGAATGCTTGAAGAAGGATGCAGGTGGTGCAGCCACCACAAGTTGAGTTAATTTGTTGAAGCTCATGTTCACGAATTTCTTGTCAAATTCCTTTATTACTTCTTCGTTTGAATCGGTCTTCTCGGCATGCTTTTGCATGTAGTCCATAACTTGAATTAGGGTTTTTGCATGTTTTACGAATTGTGCGACGTACCTTTCTAGCATGAGTATACTCTTCTGTTCAATTTTATTCATTATATTTGAACTTGGTAAGTTCATTAAGAAAAAGAAAGAAGAAATTACATAACATGAAAAACATAGAATATCTACGTTACAAAAAATAGCTATAATTTCTAAAAATTACATTTCGTAGCTATAGTTTAATTTTAATATATAGCACTTTCGTCTGTATGTTTCAAAAGTGAAATATAATTGCTCATTAAATCAGTTTTCGTTTATATGTTTCAGGAGTGCAATACAATTGCTCAATTATAGAAATACAAATTCATCTGTATATACCGCATGAGATAATTCATTTGTATATGTCATGCAAGAAATACATATCGTGTAATTGTAAAACGTAATTAGATAAAGTAGAGTTATGTAGCCTGATTTTTGCACAAAACTTGGTTCTGAAATTTACTGTTAAGAAAACAATAATTGATATGAATATTTTACGATACTACTTTTTTTAATTGATATTTAGTATTAAATCTTGAAAATGTTAAGGATAAAAAATAAAAAGAAAATTATTGCATTTTCTTGATATGTCAAAAGTAATAAGTAAAAAATAAAAATCTATTTTAAAAATAGCAGACAAGTCAAACTGAACAGAGAAAGTATCATTCCGGAGTCTGTTTTATAAATTTTAGAAGTTTAGGTCTAGATTTAAGTTTATTAAAATTATACTTAAGCCTCTTTCTTTCGATCCAGACTTTAGTTGTTTCTGAGAAGAAAAAAACTCCTGATAATATTGGTTTCCACACAAGCTTGTGTGCCCCTCAATTGATTCCACGAGATACCCGAATAACTCTGTCCATCAAAGCTACGACAAATGAGACACGTATATTCCTTTTTCTTATTGCCCTCCTAGTTAAGCACTTTCAGGAACATTTCATTTTATAAGTAAATACCCAGATTTTGTATGTCACTGAATCATTCAAACTTCTCACATTTAGTCTCCTCAATTCTCACAGTTATATATCGGGATGCCTCATGGAAGAGGATCGCGATTACAAGATTCAGAAATCGTAACTAGAGTGCAGAAAAGAAGAGACCGAGAATGACTTCCTATACAATATTACAGGCAGTTCGTAGCAATCAGCATTGCTGCAGCGGTTTATGTTTTTTCTATATTCTTGATTGTCAAGCAGCTGACGGGCGTGGCAATCTTTTGGCAATTTCCTGCAAGTAAACCCATCAACAAGAGAGTATTACCCCATATTTGTGTTCAAATGCAGGCCTAGCAAAACATATCGCATAATAAGGGAAGACAAGGATCTATATATCAGGAAGTAGTATATTATACTTGATGTTCTACTATTCTCTTAACTCTTTTATTCCTGTAAGAGATTTATATGCTGGTATATATAGAGAACTTCTTGTACTTCTTATTTTGTATCATATTGATATGAGATTAGTGCTAAATTGAACAAAACTAAACTCGGGGTAATGCAAGATCCTCAAGAATTTCTCTCCCCCTCCCACCGAAACTCCAATGTTAGACAAGGAGGAAAAGAAAAATAAGAGAAAACTGAAAAGCCTGATGAGAAGTAAAATGAACAAATGACAATTCACCCAACAAGAGCCAAGTAGAATGAAAAAAAAAGAGGGAGCAGGTTAATAGCATTCGAATTCATGACACTCCACATATAAGGTCCCAATTAAACATACACTACACACCTTAAGAAGTTGACATTGCGTTTTTGTGCAATGACATTAGGAACATACCTCAAACAGCTGGTTGATATTATCAGCTGTCTTAGCAGAAGTCTCTATAAAGAACATACCATTCTTTTCAGCACAGTCAATTCCATCCTTCAAAAGTAACAAAACAGATCAGCACACCAGAAGTAATTTTCATGTCCAAAAGTGCTGGTAAATGCGTTGACGATACTCACCTGTGTCGTTACTTCTCTTTTTTCATCAAGATCAGCTTTGTTGCCCACCAGAGCCATGACTATATCAGGGCTCCCATGTTTTTGCAATTCCTACAAATAGCAATCATTTAGCAGCTACTAAATAGAACATTTTACACGTGACTAAATTTCAGAAACTGCAAATCAATTAGCACAAGCTTGTCTGACAGGAATACCAGTCAATTGGAAAGTGAAGATTCATAAAGCCGACCCACCTGCTTAGATAGAGGTGTAGTAGCTATTGTGTTGTTTGTCCGACAAATTGATTCATTTGGAAAACGAAGATGCACCAAATGAACTGGACACCAATAAACATGAACCGGCAAACGTGATATAATCTTTTGTGCTGATCGACATCTCTAAGATATGGATCTCATGCAGATACCTAAATCTTGAATTATGGCCTAAAGAAACAATTTACCTTTTACCTTTTTCCATCTTTTGCAAATATTTGTCCAAGTCAAACAAAGAATTGCAGTGTCAAACAAACAAATGTTGCAATAAGTCTATTAGATCACAATAACAGTAGGTAAACAAAACTTGAGGTGGGATGGTTGGGATCCCTTCACCCTTGATCAGAAGATCTTGGGTTTGATTCCTGGAAATGGAAAAAATCCTATTGGGAGCACCACCCCAAGAAATGGTCCCTACGATGCTCGAATCTGGATCACTCCAGCTTCAATGTAGTACCGGACACCGAATGGGAAACCAAAAAAAGAGTAGCTAAACATGAAATCCTGGCCATACAAAAACCTTGAAAGGATCTTCTGGAGATGTTTATCAATCAATTAGAGCAAGTTATTTTGTGGTCACCCGCTATGGTTCTTAATTCATATCAAGGACACTTTTAAAACACAGGATAATCAACACTATG
Source organism: Withania somnifera (assembly GCA_039654485.1). NCBI lineage: Eukaryota > Viridiplantae > Streptophyta > Magnoliopsida > Solanales > Solanaceae > Withania > Withania somnifera. The sequence continues at coordinate 3,731,302 of JBDJHY010000007.1, forward strand.
CATCAAGCCCCTGGGTAGAGAGTTCATAAAATTCACAATCTAATGCTTTTGGTACTAAACTACAGGTTTACTCCTATTGCAACAAGGAAAAGAGGGATACAAAAAAGTTGCTCCCTTCCATTATTTGACCCAGGCCTTATTATCATTTGGTGCTCACTCGGTGAAGATCTGTCTAGCATCATATCTTGTTTTACCATCAATTCCTTTCACAAAAAAAAAAAAAAAAAAACCTCTTTGCAAAAACGGAATCTGATGCTGGAGCAGTAAAAGGGATGATACAAATTCATTCAAGTTGTTGTATTAACATAAGCTCTGAAATGAAAAGAGACTAAACATAATCTAGACATTTGGTTCTTC
>JBDJHY010000007.1:3731758-3744828 GCA_039654485.1 Withania somnifera
TAACCTAAAACCTATATTCTTCATTGTCACGCAGCAGATGGGCGTTGCAATCTCTTAGCAATTTCCTGCAAGTAAAGCCATCAACAAGTGAATATTATCCAATATTTGTGTTCACAAGCAGGCCTAGCAAAAAACAAGGCATAATGGAAGTTAACGATCTATATACACGACAACTAGTAGGATGTTTTTTCCTTTTAAACTGGTAACGATAACTAGTAGTATGTTTACTTTCGCTCATATGTTTTTGAGGAGTTTTTTAGTCCTACACCAGTAGTAAATATAGAGAACTTCTTGTACTTTTTTCTTTTTATTTCGTATCATATATTTATTTGATGAAATAAGTTGTATTAAAAGGCATCAAGGAAATGCATGAAAGATTACAAATCAAACGGTTATAACTCCAAACACTGCAAAAAACAAAGAGCGAGCTGGGAGTTGATAACCAAAAGCAAAAATGCTCACGGCTACTAAGCCATTGAGAGGGAGCTGATAAAATCTAGAAGGGGGATGATATCATTTACCAGGGAAAGGTTGCTCCAGCTATAAAGATTCAAAAGACACTTAGATCTAAGAGGCAGTAGGGAGTTGAAGTCCCATCAGAACATCTTTTGTTTCTTTCTGTCCATAAACACCAAAAAGTACAAGCTGGGATCATCTGCCAGATCTTCTTGATGGTCTTATCCACTTTCTGTGAGCTTCAACTTTCAACTGCTTGCTTTAGGTTGTGGGGCATTGTCCAGCTAAATCCAAAAATTGCCAAAAACATGGTCCAAAGATCAACTGCCACAGGGCAATGCAGTAGCGAGTGGTTTACAGTTTCTAAGTTATTTTGACACATAAAACACCTGTTCACCACTGGAATGCCTCCCACCTTATTTTATCTGGAAGCTGGGGACTGCTTGAGTAGTCTGCCAGTAACCTGTATAGATCAGTGAGTTCTTCCAACTCCCAGCCTCGTAAGTTTCTTCTTAGGTGGATATCCCATGTGTTGCCGTCTCTGTTATCCGCTACAGCGGAGTCTGGTTCTACAACTAAGAGGAATATCCGGTGGTGAAAGTCTTTGAGGGGCTGATTGATCACCCACTTGTCTTTCCAAAACTTGACCTTGGATCCATTTCCAACCTTAAAGGATACTTCCATGAAGAAATCATCCGGGAGATTGTTGACGTATTTCCAAGGACCCACACCATGAGGGGTTGCATTCTTTTTGGTACACCAATCACCCAATTTGCCGTATTTTGCATTCACCACTTCCTTCCATAGGTGTGTGTCTCCTTGGCCTTACCTCCACCACCATTTCAGAAGCAAGCTTTTGTTGTGTTTACTGAGGTCCCTAATACCTAGAGCTCCCTGTTCCTTTGGCAATATGACCTTATCCCCACTTCACAAGGTGGAATTTATGCTTTTCATTATTTCCTTTCCACAGGAACGCCCTTCTCAGACCATCCAGCTTCCCTTTCACCTCATATGGCATTCGGATGAGGGACATGATGTAGGTAGGAATGTTGTCTAGTACACTATTGATCAGGGCAACCTGATATTGCTTGTTCCAGTTTGCCAGCCCCTTCTCCACCACTCCATTCCATGTCTCAAGTGCTTTGTATTTTGCACCCCAACGGAAACACAAATAAGTAGAGAGGAATGAGCCTATATCACACACCAGAATTCCTGACAGGGTATTCAAGTTTGAGACTTCATTGACAGGATAGATTTTGCGCTTTATCATGTTAAAATGTAGTCTAGAGACAGCTTCAAATAGCATAAGAGTTAGTTTGAGATATAAGGCTCGGGGAGTCTCTGCCTCACAAAGGATTAGGGCATCATCAGCATATAATAGATGGGAGATGCAGATGGGATTGTACGGACCATTTTCCACCTTGAAACTCTCAATCTAGTGATTGATTTGGCTTTGTCCAACATCTTGCTCAAACCCTCCATGGCTAAAATGAATAAGAAAGGGGAAAGAGCTTCTTATTCCTTTTTTAGGGGAGAAAAAACCAACCGGTCCCCTGTTCACCAGAATAAAGTACTTTACAGTAGAGAGACTGCATTTGATCCATTTGATCCATCTCTCTCCAACACCCATTTGCTTCAGCATATCTAGCAGGTAGTGCCAACTTACTTTATCAAAAGCTTTCTCCACATCTAGCTTGCATAAAATCCCAGGAACTCCTAATTTATGTCTGCCATCTAGCATTTCATTTGCAATTAAAGAAGCATCAATGATCTGTCTGTTCTTAAGGAAGGCATTTTGCTCCCACGACACCAGTTTCCATATTACCGTTCTCAGCTAAAATTTTAGCCAGGATCTTAAAGACACTCCATATGAGACTTATGGGCCTGAAGTTTTTAAGGTGTAATGCTCCTTTTTTTTTTTTTTTGGTATAAGAGCTATGAAAGATGCATTGTTGGATTTGATCATGTGGCAATGCTGATGATAGTGGTTAAGAGCTCCCATAAAGTCATCCTTGATGTAATCCCATGCACTTTGATAGAGGTCCATTGTGTAGCCATCAGGCCCTGGACTCTTGTCTGGATCACAAGAGTTTATGGCTGCTTTAACCTCTTTTTCTTCAAATTTCCCTTGTAGCCAGATTTTCTCTTCCCGGGTGATATTGTATAGATTTGCAAAGCTTGCTTTGGGCCTCCACTGCTCATCCTCCCTGTACAGAGCTTGATAAAATCTCAAAATCTCATTTTTTTATTTCTCCCTTGTCTTCACAGATCTCTCCATTAATCATTAGTTTGTCAATCAGACTGCTTCTCCTGAGAGAGTTGGCTACTCTTTGAAAAAACTTGGCGTTCTTATCTCCTTCCTTAAGCCACAGACATATAGACTTTTGCCTCCAAGTAGCTCTTCAATCTTTGCTAATTCTTCCAGTTTTAGCTTTAGATGAAGTGTTCTCTCCTTTTCCACCTGTGACAGAAGTCTGCCTTCAGTAGCTTGCTCAAGGATAATTAATTCCTCCAACATTCTTCCCTTTTGAGTTTCTAGTCTCCCATAAGTCTCCCTGTTTAGCTAATAATGTCTTTTTTCAGAATTCTGAGCTTCTGAGATAGGACAAAGTCTGGACTAACACTACTATTGTAATTTTCCCCCCATCCTTTGATCATTTCGGAGAACACTTCTGTTTTTAGCCACACATTTTCAAACTTGAAATAGGAAGAATTAGTATCCCAATCACCACTTTCCCGGAGCAGAGGTCTGTGGCCAGATAGAACTCAAGGCATGGCTAATTGTTTTATGGCATTGAACGTATCATTCCACTCCAGGGAGATTAGAAACCTGTCTATTCTTGAGGCTTGCAGAGAGTCTTCACCCCTGAACCAAGTGAAGTTTGCCCCTAGTAACGGTAAATCAATAATTCCCAGATCAACAATGAATGCACGGAAGTTGTTCATTGCAGTGGTTCTACTGCAGTTATATTTTTCACTCTCGTATCTGCAAACATTAAAGTCTCCTCCAACTATCCACTGATCATTCCATAAACCTCTTACTGCTGCAAGTTCATGCCGAAATAGCTCTCTTTCTGGTTTATTCCGAGGCCCGCAGACACCTGTGAAGCCCCATCTAAACTCCTCTTCTGTACTCTCCATCAAACATGAAATGGTGAAATTGCCCCTTTGAACATATCTAAGTGTCCATTGTTTTTTATCCCAAAGTATTAGAATGCCACCACTCTGCCATTTGAGTTCATCTCAGCCCATTCAACCTATTTGTTGCCCCATAATTGATTAATCCAGCTTGGCGACCATTCCTCAACCTTAGTTTCTTGTAAACAAACTATTCTGCCTCCATTTACTAATAAGAGACTTGATTGTTGTTCTTTTCTCCGTCTCGTCGAGACCCTGCACATTCCAGTTAAGAATTTTTATTTTTATGTAGAGGAAGCTCTGTAGAACCTGCCCCTATCACCTGATTTCTTCCCGTCAGAGTTCATCTCTCATTTAAGTCTCCCCAATTCCAAAGTCTGCTTTTTCTTCCCCTTTCTCAGTGTTGATGGTGATGATTGTTGTTGCTTTCCGATTTGTTCCTGCCCTTTTTGTTCAACTATTCCAAGAATTTCGTGTTCAAATCCAACCGCATTAATTCCGAAAGCCTTGCATGCTTTGAACATGACAGTCTTGGTCCATTTCAATCTGTCAATTACATTTGGAGTACTAATGTGCATCGAACCAGTTGGACTCTCAGCATGCCATGTAAGAGCAGCACAAGAAGAATTTAAGTCTGAGCAGCTTACCAACTCGAACTCGTTCAAAATTGGGGCTTTTAAGAGAAAGACCTTGATGTCTCTGCTTCGTCATCTGCTTCTGAGTCACATGCAAAAACTACCGGTGACTGCTCCATGGCTTTGAATTCTGGGCCTTAGAAATAATGGGTGTAATTATGGCCCAAAGAATTATTAGCCCATTCTTTTCCTTTTCCCAAAATTTGAGGCATGTAGCCCTTGTACTGCTTTGTCAGACCAAGGGTTTTTGAATTAAAGTTGCTTGGGTAACTGGACAGCTTTTTATTATCCAAAGGATATACGGGCATATCCTCTTTTGTGTTTGAAGTAGAAACTCCCATCTGCTTTCTGGCAACTTCTGTCACCTCTCTCCAGTTGTTGGAAATGATTCGAGAGATTTGGTACTCCACAATCGTCACCAAATATCTCACACCACCAACATACAAGCCCACTTTGGGATTTCTGCCTTGGTGTTACTAACACATATGCTAGCCCAGAAAAGAGGGGACCTTGCCTTCGTATCTGCATCTGCCCCTATGAACCCCCCCCCCCCCAATGAATAGAAAAGACTCCATGTTCCAACCATTGAAGGCATTGACCCATTGATGCCTTATCTCTGATTTTTCCGGAGCAACCTCAGATTCCATTGACCACCACTCTAGATTAAATGCCTACCATTCCAAAACCAATCTCCAGCTTTGATTCTGGATGCTTCTTCTCTTGAGGGCATTTCGAACAAGAATTTATTGTGTGATATCGGTGTGACTCTTAGACCTGTCTCTTGAGAAACCAAGCCTGGATGATATCAGCTTTTGGGCTATAATGGAAGGGATCGTTGAAGCTCCTAATCAAGCATCTTGAGAGGAAATCAGAACTTTCATCCTGTTCTTCGAGGTCGCCAGCCCTTCTCTGTAATGGCCATTGAGAGATTTGTGCAGCTTTTAGGAAGGATCTTTTTTTAAATCACTGATTTCCTTGTATTTGATATTTGATGCTTCTCCAAAAAACTGAAGTATCTTCCCTGCTATATCTCCCCATCCCCATTGGTACCCATTTTCTGGAATAATAATTGCTTTCCTCCTCTCCCCTGCTATTGTTTGTACTCTTAACGATCTTCCATAAATGTTGTAGTTCTGATATAACGTGTAAATGTATGCTTGGATTTTCCTCCCCATCTTCAGTAATGATTCCCTTTACCATGGGAAGCTTGATACAGCTGCGAATAGATCCTCGTCTAGTTTGATCTGACTAGTAAATCTTCTGCCTCGCTCCACCCAAACATACCATCTGTCTAGACCCCCGTAATCTTCGTATATCTGAAAGGATTTGTCACCTGAAACAAAGAGGATCTTCCCTCCCATGAGGGGAGAGAAGGCTTATGACCACTGGACTACTTTAGAGAGAGAAAAGGCGCTTCTGTTTGCAACTAAGAAGATCCGTATCATATTAACATAAGATTGATGCTAAAATTAAACAAAAATAATATTGGAAAGGGAAATTGTCTTGATCAGACTGAAAAGGTGTTCTCTGCCCCCCACCCACCCCTCCCATCAAACTCCAACATTGAACAAGGAGGAACAGAAAAGCAAGAGAAAACTAAAAAGCCCAATGAAGAGTAAATGAACAAACGACAGTTCCTTTAGCATAAGCCAAATAAAATAAACGGAGGAGTAGGTTAATAGTATTCGAATTCATTGCTCTCGACCTATAAGGTCTCAATTAAACATGTACACCTTAAGAAGTTGACATTTCCTTTTCGAGAAATGACACTAAGAACATACCTCAAACAGCTGGTTGATATTATCAGCTGTCTTTGCAGATGTCTCTATAAAGAACATAGCATTCTTTTGGGAACATTCAATTCCATCCTTCAAAAAGTAGATACAAAAAAGATATCAGTAAGACAATTTTCATGTCTAACAGCGCTAGTTGGAAAAAACTTGACGATACTCACTTGTGTTATTACTTCTCTTTTTTCGTCAAGATCAGCTTTATTACCAACCAGAGCCATGACTATATCAGGGCTCCCATGCTTTTGCAATTCCTACAAATGGCAATCATTTAGCAGCTGATAAATAGAACATTTTACACACGTGACTAAATTTCAGAAACTGCAATCATTAAGCACAAGCTTGTCCAACAGGATGACTAGTCACACGGGAAGTGAAGATTCATATAGCCGACCCCACCTGCTCAGATTGAGGTGTAGTAGTTACCAATAAACATGAACAGGAAAACATGGTGTAATCCTTTGTGCGAATCATCAATCAACATCTCTTAAGATATGGATCTCATGCATCTCATGCAGATACCTAAAAATCTTGAATTATGGCCTAAAGAAATAATTAATCCATCTTTTACCTTTTCCATCTTTTGCCAAATATTTGTCCTATGCAAACAAAGAACTACAGTGTTAAACAAACAAATAAGTTCATCTATCAAGGATTCCTGGGGGTAAGGATGAGCCTGAAAATATAATAGCTCATGATAACAGTAGGTAAACTTGAAATCCTGGCCCTGCATAAACCTTGAAAGGATCTTCCAGAGATGCTTATCAATCAATTAGAGCAAGTGTGTTTGTGGCCTCCCACTGTGGTTCTTGATTCATATCAATGACATGTAACACACAGGATAATCTATGTCGTGCATGAAGCCCAGGGTAGAGGATTCATAAATTTCCAAATCTAATATTTTTGGTACTAAACTAAAGGTTTACACCTACTGCAATAATGAAAAGAGGAAGACAAAAGAAAAGTTGCTCTCTCTTTCATCATTTGAGCTAGGCCTTAAAAGACAGCTCATCACTTGGTGCGCACTCAGTGAAGATCTCTCTAGGGTCATATCTTTGTTTTACCATCAATCCCCAAATTGATCACCTCCTTCCAATTTCCGCACACACCTAATCAAAAAGATCTCTTAGGTTTCACAAAAAAAGCACCTCTTTGCAAAATGGAATTTGATCCTGGGGCAATAAAAGGTAACATACAAATTCCTTCAGTTTGTTCTACTAACATAAGCTCCGAAATGAAAAGAGATTAAACATAATCTAGACATTTTTCCCACCTCTTTTTGTCCTGATCGTTTCTTTTAAAGAATCATTTGCGTCCAAAAATTGACGCATTGTTCACATATACAAAAATACATACAATCAGCTATAGAAGTTAAAGCCATCTTAATAAATACTAGAAGAAGCAATTTTCTTCATTTTTCCCATATTATACCAGTGAAATTTTCGTTGGTCGGTGTTCTACTAGGATCCTAATTATGTCCGACAATACCCCCCCTCCCCCCCCAAAAAAAAAAAAAACAAATTTTTCTCTCTCTGTTTAGGACACCCTGAAAGTTAATAAGTTAGTACCTCCTTTCAAAAATATATGACCTATTTTAGTTGCACGAGGAATAAGGGCACAATATCAAAGCAAATTAAATATAACCCCAAAGCTATGATTTTGTTGTGACGTGTGGCTTAGATGCATGTGATTAATTCTAACCTTGTCATAAACAAAAGCCTGGTATTTAAGTGGAGAAAGGTATACGGAGGGCAATTAACTGTTCTTGATACAGGAGCTATTGACAAACACATTTTGATATTCTCATTGATCTAGTTTCAGCTTGCAAATTCTCATTTCTTCAATGAAACTATTAAAAGAGAATCTTAAATAAGTAATAAATTAAGAAAGAACCATATTTGACTAAGTTGCTTCATCAATTATGAAGCTCTAGTGAACTATTATCAATATCCTATCGCAATAAATTTGTGTAAGACGGAGACTTTAAAAGTTATTTGGCTGTCAATTTTTTAAAGTAAATATGTTCACGGATCCATCAAACATATCCGCTGTACCTGTGAGATGCAGAGAGGATTTGATGAGTTCACCCAGGGTGCTTCGACTACAATTATGATGGAGAAACATAAGTTGGTTGGATTTTCTCTTTGAGATTTGTTGTTTTTGGTACACACAATTACTTTAGTATAGGTATTACTTTAGCTGTCAATACTTATTATTTCTTCAATATTTTCATCATAGCTTTTTTGCTCTTTGTGTTTTTCAAATGTATTTTTTAGGAATGTTTTCTTGAGCTGGGGGTATATTGAAAACAATTTCTTTATCCCACAAAGATAGAGATAAGATGTGTGTACACCGAATCCTCCCCAGACCCCACTTATGGAATCACACTGGTCTCTCCAGACCCCACTTATGGGATCACACTGGTGCGTTGTTGTAGGTATACACACAAGTACTTGGATACTTTTTTGATCAAGCACAAGTACTAGAATATTTAGCTATCATACGTCATATGTTTTTGACATATAAAATGTTGGAGTAACTGGTAAAGTTGTTGCATATAATCGGGAGGTCACGGGTTCAAACCTTGAAAACAACCTCTTGTAAAAATGCAAGGTAAGGCTGCATATAATAAACACATGTGGTAAATCCCTTTCCCGAACACTGCGTATAGTGGGAGTTTTAGTGCACCGGGCTGCCCATGTCATATGGTTATGAATAAGATGTTATATATTTCAAAAGATATTTACTATGACTTGTTTTGGTGCAATGACTTTATGTCTTACTGCAGCATTTCTGATGAAACAAATATTCTGCATTTATTGCCCGTCTTAACACCTGTTAACATTGCCTACCAATGTCCCTGACTCTTACAATTTAAGTTATGATAAATCTGACTTCAAGATCCTCACCCCCTATCGGGTACCCCCACCCATATACATGTAAAAAAGATTACATTTTGCTTTTAGTAAAATGATGATGGAGCGACTGGATGACCATATAAGGGAATTGGATTCTTTCCCGATAACAACATTCAGCTCCACTCAAACAGAGCAAATCCCCTGGCATATCAAGTCACAAAAAAAGGTGCAATCTCGAAGATATAAATAAAGCAATCCCCTGCTATGAACAAGTATTGAAAAGGAAGCAGCTATTGGCAATCATTAACACATTCATAATTCAGCACCGCAGAACAAAAATCCCTTGTCCTCTTCCCCCCAAGAAAAATAAGAGAAAGAAAAAGCAAAGAATTGGGGACTAATAGAGAATTAAAATGGAATTGTCACTTGCACAAACCAGTTAGCAGATTATTTCCACAAAAGACAAAAGAAAAAACTGAGAAAAGAAAAGAAGATTATTGCAGGAAGAAATAAAAATCAGATCAAATAGACCGCTACATAGTTGCTATCAACTCATGCAAACACGAATATTAAAAAAAAAAAAACAGACAGAAGGCTCTCTTCCATTCTTTAAGGGAAATACCTTGACCCAGTACTGTGCTTTGGCAAAAGACTCCGGACTAGTAATGTCACACACAACCACTGCAACTGCAGCACCTCGATAGTATAATGGGGCAAGTGCTGCATACCTGAAAACAGGGCAGACAGCAGAACTTGAGGGTTGTCTTTTTTTCTTTTTTTAAAGAAAAGTAACTGTAGAACTTGAAGATCTTCTTAACATCATCTTTCGTCAATCATTAGGGACTTCCCACTTTATTCTGATTCATGGGTTGTATCAGCTAACTCACAGAGGATATCGCGGTTATTGGAAAAAATAACTTAAAGAGCCAAGAGCAAAAAAGTGATAAATTCAACATGAAACTTGGCTCGCAATACCTCTCTTGTCCAGCTGTGTCCCATATTTCAAATTTAACTGTAGTTGAGTCCTGCAAGGCTATTGTTTGAGACAGAAAAGAAGCTCCTATAGTCACCTAAAATTACCAAAGCAACAAATATAAATTATTCTTCGAAAAACCAGAGATACATTACATACACCGACATAGTCCATGGAAACACACACCAGCAGGTAAAGGAAAAGTGGGAGGTGGGAACCTTATCCAATAGATAAAAGTCACATGATATAAGAACATATTTATTATTTTATAATAACATATTCATACCTTAGATGTCGGATCAAATTGACCACGTACAAAGCGCAGAACAATACAGCTTTTACCAACACCAGAATCACCCAAGAGTACAAGCTACAAATGATGTTTGGAGGAAAATGCAATATCAGTATCACAAATAGGCTGCATGGGACTTATTAAATCATATTCTGACAAAGAGAGTGGTTAGATAGTATGTGAAAAAGGACATAAAAGCTGCAGGCCACGCCTGTGCATCGAAGAACTATCTTCAATTCAGAACTTAGGTACTCCAACCAAGAGACTGATTGACCATAAATAATCACAACCTGAAAGTTCCAGAAGCACCAATCTTCATGCATACAACCTACAGTACTGGAACTTTATCCCAGCAAGAAGATAAGTGGCCTAAAGTCTAGCAGTAAATTAATTCACATTCTTACTTGACAGACTCTAATCTAGTAAACAAAGCCATGACCCTACAAATGTTCATTGAGAAGGAACTGACTAAATGACGTCTTCAAAGATTAACTACAACGTCTAAGCAATATACTCTGTACTAATCAGATTCATGAGCCTATGAACCAAAACCTCACCACTGATAGCTCAATTCTTAATGATCAGTACGAACTGAAAAAGCCAGTCACTCCAACCCTTCCATAATCTCATTAACTTGAGTCATTAATGCAACAGATTTAGTACGAATTACTATTTGAATTGTGTGAGCCGTCCCATCTAAGAGCTTAAGCTGGCACAGAGAATACACTTTTATTTACTTAATTGTGTTTTCAACACTCCCTCTCAAGGGCGAACTTGATTATTTTTATGGAAAAACAATTGATTTTCTAATGAACAGAGGCAGTGTCTTTTGAACCCACAACTTCTCCATTCTCTAATACCACGTTTGAATTGTGTAAGACGCCCTACTAAAAAGTTTAAAACGATAGAGAGAACAATTTTTTTTTTACCTTAATCATGTCCTCAACATATATAACTATGGAATGTGAAATTACAATATCAAAGTGAGAATTAAAGCAATTTAAAGAGAAAACGCAATAAGGCCAAATGAATTTTTATCAATTGAGAAATTTGGCCTAAGAAAATGTAGAATGAACAAAAACTGCCTTCTGGGTTGAGATCGTCGCACGGGGCTTACCTATTGCAGTTTATCTCTTTTGTGTGGTTTACGAGCTATTGCACAGGAGTAGGGTTTACCATGTGCACCCAAAAGGTAGCAGGTTACCTTGTCATCAAAAACAAAAAAGATGAACAAGGACTTGCAGGTCCACTCCAAGTACATATAGGAAATGTCTCTTACTGACCTACCATAGCAGGAAGCCAGATTGACGTAGGAAAGAGGAGACTATAGCATTCAAGCTTCTCGAATTGGTAGATTCTCAATATCCACAGAGTAGGATGAGGGCATCAGAAAAATTTAATTGATTGCCTTTTCTGATCATAAGCCAAGATTACTAGAGTGTGGATAGTATTCATAAAAGCGAGCGCTTCGTCGCTTAAAGCGCCAAAGCGTAGTGCTTCTTCAGTATGAAGCTAAGCGAGGTTGAAGAAGCAATCTCTTTAGTAGGATAATTGTCAAGCGACGAAGCCCTGATCTTTTTGAAGAGACAGAGTGGGTGGAAGATGTAATAACTAATACATGGATTAGTAATTGGAGAAAGATCTTTTTGATTATATGGTAATATCTTCACGTAAATTAAACTGTTTACCTTATCAAAAGATTTATAGCATAAGCAATGTCATATGGACACCAGTAGTCTACTATCATCCTAATATCCTAGGTTTTAGGATTGTAAAAACAGCCCCCTCTGTCCCAATTTAGGTGACACGTCTGTTGAGCATGGACTTTAAGATACTCAATTGACTAACATACTGTATAGGCAGCAGGCGAAACAACTACTAGTGTTATAATTAAATAGATTATTTGCTGAAACCCATCACATCAAAATTTAAATTTGATTACTTAAGTGAATTTGAAAGCTTGTGAAATTTTTTTTAAAAAAAAAAATAACATTGCCAAAATGGTGTCAAACATATCAAGTTGTCAAAAATAGAAAGAGTGCCATAAATTGGAACAATGGACTAATACTTTGCCATAGCAAAAAACAGATCATCTCAAAGTCTCAAACTTTACCTTCACTTTAAGATTTTTAGGGTCAATTGCTCCACCATTATCAGGATTAAGTACAGCAGCTTGTCCGGAATTCCTATCTGCATAGTCAAAAGGAAGTATTAAACACAACATTAGCTAGCATAACCTTCCCCACCCTACTCCCAGTCATAACTCAATAAACAACAACAACAGGTACACCTCTATCCAAGCAAGTTGGGTCGGCTATATAAATCTCCACTTCTTCATTTAAGATCATTTCGTACCGTCATCGTACTAACCACAACTCAATAACAACATACCAACTATAACACCCACAAGTGAGGTTTGGGAAGGGTAAAGTGTATGCAAATATTATTTCTACCTTGAGAGGCGGAGAGGCTAGTTTCCATAAACCCTCGGTCAAGAAAAAGCATATCAAAAAAAGAAATAACAGAAGTGAAAGAATGACAAAATACTATAAAAAATATGATGAAGCATTCTGGAAAACAAAAACGAACAATAACTATAACAAAATATTGTGATAATCGAAGAATAAGAGACAGAAGATAGTAACAGAAAGCGAAAGACAATAAACTGCATAAGAAATACTACGATCACCGGTATGAAAGGATAAATAAGACAACACTCTACTACCTACTAACAATTTGTACCCTCCACAACCTCCTACCTAAAATCATGCCCTCATTAAGCTACAACTGCATCATATCATGTCTAATCACCTCTCAGCAATAACTTCTCCAGCCTACCTTTCGGGAAACCATCCATAACTAACCTCCCACAATATGGTCACACCCAAGAGTGTGACATGACATGATAGTCAATGAAGTAAATTTAAG
>JBDJHY010000007.1:3814718-3826471 GCA_039654485.1 Withania somnifera
TGATACATAACTCAAGAACCTCTAGCTTCCAATACTTTTGGCAGAAGGAAAAGAGCCTCAGTGATGAAGAGATTTTGAATACATACGAAGGATTACGATACATAACTTGAATAACCCTCCAGATACATACGATTACATGTTAAAGTCATACATATATATGTTTAGACACAAGATTACATTGTATCGTTGTTAGTTAATGAAATTTGAAGAATTCAAATAAGTGATTGTTGGCAAATGTCATGATTGTTCACATACCTATAAGATTAGCCTATTTTGCGTTGAAAGCTGCGGACAAATTTGTAAAAAATTACCTATTTTTTAAGATGCATGCAAAATAAAAATATGACAACTAATATGGAAAAGACGGAGTATCTCTTTTCTCTGTTCTTTCTTCTTTTTCTAGTTTCTCCATCCTTGAGACTTGAGCTCATTAGAGCGATTCTATCATAATTGTGTTTTAGCTCAAAAAAAAAAAAAAAAAAAAAAGATGGTAAAAGCAACACAACAGCATTCAAAATATAGCCATTAGAAGAGTTATGTTTTGGGGAAGATTATTTTCACCTCATATTGGTCCGTAGTATTAAAATATTATGCGTCTCTTAGTATAATTTCTTTTGTTCTTATCTGATTTATCGTTATCCAAAATGTGCATTTATTTAAACTTCACATGACGTCTTGTTATTTTGATCCCAAATATGACTTTTGGCAGGATAGAGACATTTGGAGGAGCAAATGAAGTAGGTGAAGCCATATTGCAGACTATTACAGGCAAACGCCCTAATGTGAAGGGGACACTGATTCAAGCAAATTTAAGAGAGGATTCTAGTAAGTACTACACATTAGAGTTCCAAGTTGAGAGCCCTACATTTCAGAGACACAATGTTGCTGTTTGTTGTGCTATGGAAGGCAAGTTATTCACTTTGAATTCCCAAGCTCCACAATCAATCTGGCCTACGGTGAAAAAAGATTTCTATAGAATAGCTGATTCTTTTAGCTTAACATCATCAAGTCGGAAGCAATGATGACAGAGCTAGAAATTTAGCAAAGAGTGTGTGAATTTTCGTTATAATTGTGTTAAGAATGTTCAAAATTAGATATATACTCATAATAGCTACGTAATGTTTAACCTCTATACTCCACATAATGTTCGACGAAAGGCATGCGCCTGACTCCGCCTTTAGTCGGAAGTCGAATAGAATACAGACTTACTTGCTCTATTTGATTCAGCACCTCTTGACGTTGCGTAGTATACTCAGATCTAGTGGAAGCGATGACAAAGACAAATACTTTATTTCCACATATACGTTTGAGAAGAGCAAATCTTCTAACAATAAACAATGTGGCTTTTCAAAGTTTCCAATCAGGGTCCTTAAATAATTGGACGTTCAAATGAATACCAATTTTACACAATAATCCAAACAATTCTCTTTTATAACATTAGTTATTGGATGCTCAACTTTGTAACAAGGACATCATTATAGATTGGTTGTCATCGTATCATGCCACGTTGGATTGTCATGTCAAGACAGCCAAGTTCTAATACTCTAATGAAAAAAATCTTAGAATGGAAGCAACGAAGGGTTGCCCAGCTTCATCTATGAGCCAAATAACGATAAACAAATGATGTACATGTAGCTTTCTTTGACAAGTGTTGCCTACGACCTACGAGGCCTTCCTTTGACAAAGGCGATAAATGTGAAGCTTGATACTCAGACTACGCATGCCGCTCTTTATAGAATGACTCCACCATAACTAAAAGAGTATAAAGAAACAACTGAAGAACCTTCTTGACAAAGGTTGCATCAGACCAAGTGTATCATCATAGGATGCTTCAATCCTCTTTATCGAGAAGAATGATAATCAATAGCTCTAAATGTGCATTGATAATCGATAGTTGAATAAAATTACAATTAAGAATAGGCAGTCTTTGCCAAGAATGAACGATTTTTATTATTAGCTCCCAGGGAGCATAACATTTCTGAAGATATGATTTGAGATGAAGGGAGATATTTCTAAAACTTCCTTAAAGATTTGTTAAGGCATTGTGAGTTATTAATAATGTCCTTTAGGTTAATTAACACCAGTTGTGTTTTGATGGATCTCATGAACAGGGTTGTTAAGACATTTCATGACATATTTATCATTGTGTTCTAATTCATAGATGACATATTGGTATACTCAACAAATGTGAGGAAAAACATGTATTTTGGATACAGTTCAATAGATAGCATTATTTTCTCTCGAACCATAGTAATATAATTTAATTAGATCATCAAATCTTTTATTCCTCACATTCGTTCACGGCATAAGGCATAATATTCCTCTTGTTATGTTGTATGACGCATAACAATGTATAAAGTGGGACTACATAACTTCATTCAAATAGAACTTATGCCGAGCGAATCAAAAATTCAATATTAGAATCCACAAATAATATATCTTGTAAAATGCATGACAAATTATCAAGTAAAAAGCATAATAAGTTACATCATACTACATAACTCAATTCCTACATAAATTATGCTAAGCAATACAAAAGTAATGTTGTAAAAGATATAATGTAATTCCTAAAAAACTTATATCGAGCGAGACAAAAGTTTTCAAACTCATGCTGAATGAATTAGGTCATAAAAATACTACACAACTTAATTCCTACAAAGTTTTTAGCGATTGGGGCAAAAATTCTCTAAAATTATGCCAAGTGAATTATGCCATAGATAAGTATATTTTGATCCATAAATTTTTATTAAATTAAATAATAAAGATAAAATTTAAAAGTCATTATATTTGAAGTCAAAAATTAAAAATTTATCCCGAAATAAAAGCAATCTGTACCAAAACCTTTTAAAAAAAGTTACCATATAATATATACCATACCTTTCAAGATTACACCACCTTTTATGGCAATTTTAATTCCAATATTTTCTCCTAACTAGGTCCTAAGTATTCTCATTAAGACCCGTGTAATAGTACTAATGAATTAATTAGTAGTACTAATTTGTAATCATTATCAGATTGCTGACAAGGGAATTACTAATTAAACAAAAAAGCCCCCCATGCACGTAAAACCACAACACATCCCCAACAATAGGAGCACAAGCAATTAATTAGCAGTCATAAAAGAATTGAACAACCTTAATCATTGCTAGATTAACGTTTGATTAGGTCTCAATCCAGGAATTTCCTCTTCTTCCATGTTTTAAACCAACTCCTTTTCCTAGATTGTCGTATGGAAGCTTGAAAAACATCAAGATTTTTCCATTAACGTAAGTAGTTTTGCTTTAATTTTCATGTCTTCTCTTATATTTTGGTAGTATTTATCTCCAATTACGTGCCAAATATTCTATATTGTGAATATACATGTTTGTTATGGCTTAAAAGTTATTGAATTACGTGTGCTTATGTGTTTGGATTTGATGTTTGTGTATGGAGGTTTGGGGGGGGGGGGGCATGCACAATAATGGGGTTCAATTGAATTTCCTTTGTTGAAAAATTATACTGCCTAATTTACGGATATATAAATTGTTGAGTCGGCGATGGTTTTAATGTGTGACAAATCAAATTAGGATGTGAAATCTGGCATTTTCTTGAATTTCCCTTGTTAGAATACCTGGCTTGCCGCTATTTGTATAGTGTGTTAATTGGGGTTGCGAAATAAGATGTTTTTGTTTTCTTTCTCTGGTCATTAATTTGGTACTACTATGTTGCTCTTGCTGTATTCTTGATTGATGTATTAAATCTTTACTGATATTGATTTGACTTCTCTTTCCGTACTGCTTTGGATTGCTTTTTCTTAATCCGAGGGTCTATCAGAAACAATATCTCTGCCTACAAGATAGGGATAAGATTTACGTACTTTCATCCCTCCCCGGACTCTACTCTGTGGGATTACACTGGATGATGTTGGTTGTTGTTTTTGGTATTGACTTGACTCTCTAATTTGTGATTATTGTTATGTTTTAATGGGGTTTATGTATCAGAAATAATATCTCTACCTCCAAGGTAGGGATAAGGTTTACGTACTTTCAGCCCTCCCCGGACTCTACTTTGTGAGATTACACTGGATGATGTTGGTTGTTGTTTTTGGTATTGACTTGACTCTCTAATTTGTGATTATTGTTGTGTTTTAATGGGGTTTATGTAGTTGACATGACTAAAGGGAGTTTGGAAGATAATATTATCCTGTCCAGTGTGAATGTGAGTAACGGTGATAAGATGTTGGCACCAAATTCTAATGGGAATTTAAAGGGAAAGAACAGTTTGGAGAGTGAGCTCGAGGCTATACTTATGAGGCAGCAGCAACAGCAATCCAATCGCGATTTAGCTGGTGAACGGGGGAGGGATTTGAATATATCGAGGAGTGGTAGTGCTCCTCCTACTGTCGAAGGATCGTTGGGTGCTGTTGGAAGTTTGGTTAGGAATTCCAATTTAGCACAATCTAATAGCAATAACAGCAACAGTGGTGGTGGTAACTCTAGCAGTGACATTTTGACAGAAGAACAAATTCGATCACACTCTGCATACTTAGCATACTATTACTCGAATGTCAATCTTAATCCGAGATTGCCCCCACCATTGTTGTCTCGAGAGGATTGGAGAATTGCTCAGAAGGTTCAGGCAGGAGGATGTGCATTTATGAACAAGAATTTGATGGAACGAGGTAGTGGTTCATCATTGTTCGCGATGCAGCCTGGTTTCCCTATACAGAAGGCAGAAGATGAATTGATAAAGCTGAGGAAGACTGCTGCGAGGAATCTTTCACGAGGAACCTTGGAATCGAGCACTGGAATTGGTGCTAGGAAAAAGAGCTTCGTGGACATAGTTCAGGTGATTTCTCGTCTTGGCTTAAAACCAATATTTGTATTAAAAAAATGTATTTAATACGTATAAATAATCTTTCCAGAACCCAGTAAGCAAAAAGGATTGTAAGAAACCACAAACTCAAAATCCTAGCTCCATCTCTGCTTGTACTGGTATATTTAATTCTGTTTAATGCACTGAAGTAAACAATCTACCAACACTTTCTCAAGTTGATGTGTGTTCTTGGCAGATTAGCATTGCTTTTTTCTTTTTGGTGAAAAGCAAAGCATAGTGATCAAATAAAAAGTTGTTCTCGCAAGCAAGTAGTAGTCATGTATCAATTTTATGCCTGTTGTTAGATTATAAAACGATGAATTCCATTTATTAATGACCAGGGTAAAATGTTTACGCATTATTTCTATCATCTTTCCAAAATCCATCATGTCAAATCATCGATAAAATGAACTAGATGCAGAAATGTAACTGAATCCATGAGTTCCAATAAGCAACCACGTTCTCCTCCTACACTTCTCATGATGAGTCTTTCGAATTAAGATGAGATACTTTCCTTTTTCAGGAAGGGCTTGACCAACCTGTGCACTCATCTGCTGATTTTTCACACTCTGAAAGCATAGAACACACAAGGGCATCACATACTGGAAGCCCTCCCCCCGGATTTTCTGGATTGGAAAAGAATCAGAATCCTAATCCACATCACCCTGATTCTTCCGCATCTTCCATCAGTCCATCGATGAGAAGGAGTGGATCATCTGAGCCTCGTTCATTTACAAGATCACCTAGTCCCCAGATTTCAATTGACATAACTAGCTCAAAAGGCCTCAATGGTGTTTCTTCTGGGATGACTGACGTATCTGATCTTACTACCTCTTTATCTTGCCTTCAACATGATGATAATATACAGCCGACTTTGCTTCAAAATAGAGTATCAAATGGTTATAGGCAGGGTGTGCAGCACCAATTAATTGAATACTATGGAGCTGAAAAATTAGGTACTCCTTCCGATTTTGCTGACCATAAGTCTACCTTCTACGTTGATGGACATATGGATTTCCCAAGGACATCCGCTCCTTCCATTAAGTCGAATCCTGAGTTTATGAGTCAAAACTCCAGAGTCCAACACCATGTCAATAAGAATCACATTGCTGATTCTACCGGATATTTACCTGGTGGACACAAATATAATCCGCAGCTGAACATGGTGTTGAACAAAAATCTTGGTAAGGTTTATTTATAAATCTTGATATCGTGTGAATAAGATTTTGAATCCTAAAGTTTTCTGTGATCGCATTGTTCATAAAATATGCCAGGTTTTCATTTAAATGGTGTCACCGGGAATGGACGTCATTTGAGGTGTGACCCGAAATATGCAACTGTTAGCCCAGACAATTCTTGTAAAGGAAGAAATTTGATTGGAACTTCTCATGGCAATACAAACTCAAAAGTTCTTGGAACAATGTATGCCAAGGCACCGCTCCCGCAACTGAAGCAACAGTATTGCTCATCCTTGATACATAATTCTTGCAGTTTAGCGGATCAGTATCATGTAATTCATGCTCTTGGCTCAGGCCAAGAGAATAAAATACCAAATTCGTTGTATGTGACAGTAGGATCCAGAAGTCCTATGTTTCGGAGTGATCCTCCCTTACAGATCCCTCCTGCCTTGAGAAATTCTACCGGTGAATCTAGAAGTTCATGGCATTCGGAGAATGTTTCTGATGGAAATGTTTCGCCATCTCTTCTGGAAGATCTCAAGATCAACCCCAGGTCGTTAAACCTTTTGGATGTTCTCAATCATGTTGAAGAATTCAGGTGTTCATAAGCTGCTTTTTCCATATTATTTTAGTTATATCACCTCTCTTTTTTTTTCCTTTAACCACCCTCTTTCATTACTTAGTAAGGATCAGTATGGGAGTCGATTTATTCAAAAGAAGCTGGAAACTGCCACTGTCGAAGAAAAGATGAAGATATTCCCAGAAATTCTTCCTCATGCTTACAATTTAATGACCGATGTCTTTGGAAATTATGTAATACAAAAGGTATGTATTGTCGTTTTATACCATCATCATCTTTTCTTTTTGCTTCTTCACTTCTTTTTCCTTTTCAAACTGTAAACTATCCTCGATAAATTTTGTTCTGATTGCCGTTTGTTAATCAATATAAACAGTTCCTTGAGCATGGAACGGACAGTCAAAGAGAAGAACTTGCAAGGCAACTCATCGGTCATGTTTTGTCTCTGAGTCTTCAAATGTATGGTTGCAGAGTTATTCAGAAGGTTGATCCTTATGGTTTATTCTGTATAATAGCTTGGTCTAGATATAAAAACCCTAGTAACGGAATATAAGGGGTTAATTTCATATACGGTCGCTGAACTTTACCAATATCACAGTAAAATTCACAAAGCTATTTTTTGTCACATTAAAGTAATTGGACTTTACCTGCTATAACAGTAAAGTCAGCAAAAGAGATAAGAGTATAGTATCCTTGCTTAATAGTTCATCTTTGTGCCCCTGTTTTTTGTGGATTACGGAATGAAATGTATTATGATGCTCACAGGCTTTGGAGGTCTTTGATGTGGAACTCCAGAAGCAAATGGCTACAGAATTAGATGGCTATGTGATGAAATGTGTTCGTGATCAGAATGGTAATCATGTTATTCAGAAGTGCATGGAGTATGTACCTCAAGATCAAATTCACTTTATTGTAGCTTCCTTCTTCGGGCATGTTGTGTCTCTATCAACGCATCCTTATGGTTGCCGCGTCATTCAGGTACTGACTGCTTTCTTTCTCGGTTCTTTGTTTTGGTGTGTCGAGTTCCCTCAATCACATTGGATCTGTTCATGTCAGAGAGTCCTTGAGTACTGCAACAACCCAGAGACACAAAAGATCATCATGGATGAAATACTGCAGGCTGCTAGTACTCTAGTGCTGGATCAATATGGAAACTATGTCATTCAGGTAGTCAGCTTAAGACATTTTCGTCTTGATGTCATCATTACTTCACATCGTTGCTTCACTAATTAAAAGATCCTGAATATATTTAAAATGGGAATATTTCCGCTTTTTATCTTTTATTAGTTGATTTTATGTGGTGTTATGTTTTATTACAGTAAGAAAATGCAGTTGGTACGTGAAATTAGAATATGTAGTGTACTTTTTTGCAATACAGGAAGGGTAAGAGGTTGCTGTCATTTCTGTTGTCGAACTCATCTGTCTCTTGAAGTTCAAATCTGTAAAAATTATTCGTAGAGATGATAAATTATTACTTGAAACGTTAGGGGGAGTGTAGGTGGAAGTAACATGTTTATGAAAATTGGAAATCAACTGGACCTTTTGAGAAACATCTAGTCTGAAAAACAAAGCTAAAAATCCCTCGTAATTACTTATCACGATTTTGTTGTGATCTTTCATCACATTTCAATCCATGTTGTTCTTTATGAGTACTGGATTGTAAGTATTTAAGGAGTAACAGCATAAGCTGTGGAATTTGGCATAATTCTCCTGGCAAGAGACGTAAGCTTCATGAGTTTTGTAATTTTGTAGGTTAACTAGATTTTCTTGTAGATGCAATTTTCATTTTCTTTATACTTTTAACAATATTGAGTTGCAATAGCAAGTGCTCCAGGGCCTGGTCCTGAGATTTTAGTCATCAGTAAGGCGTAGCCAAATAAAACTTAAGCCTTCTTTCAAAGCCTCAAGACACTTCTCGTTTACCCTGAAGCCGCCTTTTTGAAAGCTGGTTTAAATCAAGTACGTTTTTAGCAGTGTAGACCACCAAGTTACTGGAATGAAACTCTTTGCTACACCTACTGATAAAAATTCAGGCAAAAATTAATATGCCGATTACAACTGGCACAAGAGATTTCTGACTAAGTCGTATCCACCTTTCATAAGAAAACTGATATGCTCGACTTTAGCTGATTGTATGTGTCCTGGAATCTTCAGCAATATAATTCGGTTGACTGAATGTTTAGTGACAATGTGGAGTTTATCTTGCAACTTCTACTTTTCTACTCAAGTGATCGATCGATGCTTATTCAACTACTGTTTACAGCGGTACTAGCTTTCGTGTTTGAACATTTGAGGGCTGCTAAATGTCTTCTATAGAGTTGCTACCCTTCTGTTCCGGGTTCTAATGTCAACCTTCTTCTTACTTCTCTAGCATGTACTGCAACACGGTAAACCACATGAGAGGTCTAATATAATAAGCAAGTTTACTGGACAAATTGTAAAGATGAGTCTGCACAAATACGCCTCTAATGTTGTTGAGAAGTGCTTGATTTTTGCAACTCCAGAGGAGCGCCAAATTCTGGTGAATCAGATGCTTGGTTCGACACTAGAAAATGAGCCTCTACAGGTCTGTTACTGCCTTTTATTTTCTCAGATTTTGTACCATTCTATTCTACATTTGAAAGGAAAAATGCTGACATGTGAAAAAAGAAAAGAGCTTGTTATCCCTTATTTGTGCATGTGTTACTGCACATTCCACATCTTAGTCGTCATGACACTGAAATAATTTTTGTATCCTTTATTACTGAAAATAGAATTGATGGACTCTGTAGTCCTTCGATCCTTAACTTAGTAAGTAAAACACATAGAAAGGTTGGAAAACATATTTGCTTAATTTGTTAGTCACAGTTGATGTATTGCATCCTTTCTCTTCCTTTCCCATGCACCCCATCTTTCCGTTCCACGTCTATCAGTAAAGTTCAGCATGGAAATCAAAGTAAGTGCGCCAAAAATGGCTTCTCGGATAGAAGTTAAGCTCTAACTACAGGTAACCGAGATTTAAAGAGAGGGAAAAGGCTTAATCCAGTGACTGGATTCTGTAGTGAGTGATTGAGATGCAAGGACAACAGAAGCTGAAATCTTATATATAGTTTGTGTGCTGTTCTTTTCTGGATCCTGCTAACGCGATCCTCCATACATTCCATCTCCATAATAACAAAAGCTTCTCTTTTTTCTTTCTCTCCTTTCTTTGAGCATTTTCATCATCGAAGAAAATCCAGCATGTTATAGTTTTACGGTGTTTAATCATGATTACTTTAATTTTCCAATGTAGGCTATGATGAAGGATCCATTTGGAAATTATGTAGTTCAAAAGGTTCTTGAGACATGTGATGATCAAAGTCGTGAACTAATCCTTTCGCGCATTAGAGTACACCTTACTGCCCTCAATAAATACACTTATGGGAAACACATTGTATCTCGTGTTGAAAAGCTCATCGCGACAGGAGGTTAGTAACCCCCCTGATATATACTTACATTGTTTCATTGTACGTTAGTCTTTAGCCAACTCCTAACGGTCATTGCATCGTCTTTTTTTTTTCCAGAGAAACATGTGGCTTCATCGATGAATTCTTCTCGAGGCAATCTAGTTTTGAAGAACTGAAGACATTTTCTTTTATGTACAGCTTATAAATAACTGTAAATAAGCAGCAGTCCAGTTTTACTTCTGCCTAAATAATTTTAAATGGAAACCTGTAACTATTTTTTCACTATGAGCAGGGTAGAGACATGAGGCAACTTATTATATGCTACATGTTTTTACAAAAGCTGATACTTCTCAAGCATAAAAAGATGAGGATGTTTTACATATGATTTTCTTGTATAATCATCTGGTATCTGGGATCCATTAGCCCGATTAATCCGAATTTGCGTCTAGCTGATGCAAATAACTGCTAAAGTGGCGGAGCAACGTTGGGTTTAGGGGGTTCACCTGAACCTCCTTCGACGAAAAAATTATGTTATCTTTACATGTTTAAAATTACTTTTATGTATATATACTAAATGTCGAACTCTAATTCATATGTTTACTTCTTCAGATTTCGAATTCCCTTAGTAAAAATTCTGCCTCGACCATTGCTCGAAGTAGTGGCAACACAAACACAATATATAAAATTAATGTTTATGCCCAATTAATAAATAAATTATTATTACCAATTTATGATAAACTGATATTGAGTCTCCTTCAATATAGCATTTAACCATGAAAGAATTAACTATACATATAGCATTTTTTAAGGATGAGGGATAATAATTGCTTGATAAAGTATAGGATTATTTTATTTTGTCGAGGTATTATTTAATTCCAAAATTATGTATCACATTATTTATACTTAATGATGATAAGTTATCACACACACGTATATATAGTGGGATAGCCAATCTTATGGTAACTAATTACAAACGATCCCCAAGTGACATAAGTTAATTAGTTTACTAATAAGATGAAGTTGTTATTATGTATTTAGGAGGTTATGTGTTCAAGTCATGAAAATAATTTTCACCAAAAGTACAAGGTAAGACGGTATGCAATAAATCCTTATAATTCAGTTTTATTTGTATATTCTGCATATTGCGAAAAATTTAATACACCGAACAGTCTGTTTTTTTAGTAATGTAAAAAATAATTTCCTTAAAATACCTTTTATGAGAATAGATATGGTTATATATGCAAAAGTCGATTTCCTCTTAAATGACTCTTATGCGTTGCGAATCTGGATGAATTCCAAATATAAGGTTGGACCTAAAAGATTGTTCCGGTTCCGGATACAAGAATAAGAAGAGCGGAAGTACAAGAGGACAAGAAGGAGAAGAGGCGAGTACAGTTTCACTTACCAAGCCGCCCACTTGAAAAGCTAGTCGCCAGGAAAGAAGCGAGGAGGAAGCGAAGCTGTTTACGAAGCTTTGCTTCTCCCCCTATAGTCGGCTTTCCGATCTCGAAACAAAGAGAGTTCGGCTCTCTTTTTTCGCTCATTCAGATGAATAAATTCCGTGAAGACGACGAGAGATGTCGTCTGCTCTTTCCGTTCCTTCTCTTTTGGAGTGGAGAGAGCGATGTGCATAGACCAGGTGAGTAGGAATGTAGCTCCGTGTAACGATATAAACAAGAATACTCATCCGAGCCACAGGAACATGTACATATGGAATAC
>JBDJHY010000007.1:3832123-3844368 GCA_039654485.1 Withania somnifera
AATGCACATGACAAGAAAACGATCTAAAGAATTGCATTTTGGATGAGCTGTAATGCCAGCTTGAAAAGGTAAACCTCTTTGCTTGGAAATCCCACTTACTCCAGGTTGGTGGGCGTGATTAGTGTTACCTCGGTACCATGTGCTTGTGGGCAGGACAGACAGCCTGATGGTTTAGTCGAGATGCATACAAGCTGATCCAGAAACCATCCATATTAAAATAAAAAAGGGATAGCAACTAAGAGAATATGTACGTGGTGGCATTGTTTTCTGTAATTAGGCATATCTAGTTATTAAACTTAACCAGGGTCCTCTAGGATTAGTGATTGGCTTGGTCTATGACGTTAAAGAAAAGTCTTGAAATATGGAGATAATAGTAAGTTATTAGAGCTGGATGCTAGATTTGGCTTATTGTTTTAACTGCAATATCAAGTTAGTGTCTTTACTGTGTACTGGTATAGAAATGTAAATTAATATATATCACTGCCTTTGTGTTAACAGGCTGTTAGGGAACAACTGGTACAATTGATGTTTGAAACTTTTAACATCTCAGCGTTTTATGCCTCTGAGCAGGCAGTATTGTCTCTTTATGCTGTTGGACGTATATCTGGATGCACTGTTGATGTTGGTCATGGGAAAATTGGTATATGCATTACCTTAAAACTTATCATCCTTCAACATCCGTGTGTTTGAGGATTCCATCCTTTCCCTGTCATTCAGCCTACTTATGTAGTTATTAGGTAGCGATGTTGTCTTCTTACTTGTTCCTTCAAGTGGCAAAAGTATAAGTGAGGAGACATAAAAGGCTTGAGAATGTGGTTAAGATTGCAGTATTGGTTAGAAAAACCTAAGTATACTGTTGGTTTTATTAGTTTTGAGTAAAATGGCCTGTGGGGGCTATGGTTGATATGTCCCTCAATATTCTGTCTATGTCTTGTCTACTTATAGTTGAGCCTTTTTGAGCTCTACCTATTACAGTTAATGTTGATTTATGGAAAAAATTGTACAAATGGTCCCCTCCAACCTTGCTTCTGCCATATCACTTAGGGATAGCACCATGTATGCATCCACAAAATGCTGTGGATACACTAATCCTAAATATGAGCTCATATATGAGCTCACAATATGAGCTCCATATAAAGAATAGGGTAACTCATGAAAGGTTTCAAACTACTGGTGTTCCCCGACTGAGGTAATTTAGCAAAGAACCTGTGCCTGGGATGGTTTATCACTGTGCTTAGAGGTATTAAGGAGCTCATGGGTAGGTGCAATGACCATTGATGATTAGCATATCCACAAGAAGTAAGAAAGAGATCAATGGTTGTATAAGCCTGATTTTAAACTCTAAGTGAATTGGATGTGTGCAAGTAAAATATTGAGAAACATAGCGAACAAGTTGTCTTCAGGAGAAAATGAGGCGACCTCCTTTCTTCCTGTTCAGTGCAGATGTACACCTCATGTTTCCACCTTCTCTGACCAAATTCACCACTATAGCCCCAGAATTCTTTTCACGACGTATATTTAAGAGGAGAGTGCTTGCAACACTTGACATTTGGTGTGTCGCACATCTATCTAGAACAGGAAAATTCTCGGTGACCTTGAATGTTTTTTGTTCATCTTCTTGCATCTTTAAAAGTTGGATTTGGGCTTCAGCAAGGGGGATTTTAGCTTGCAACATCGTAATATCACCCTTTCGAATATAAATGTTGCATATCATTTGAAGTCAATGTCATGTATGAGAGCTCATAGTTGATAAAGAAATGGACCTTGAGCTTAACTCAACCCCAAAAGTTAGCTAATGAAGGGAGGATTTCCCAACATCATATAAGGAGGCCAAGGGCTCCTTATCCATAGACCCAACCACCCTTCTTTCCTCACACTCAGGGATGGAAAATCTCCAGTCCTTTGGAGCGTGGACAATATAGATGGAGGTCTCAACATCGGTAACAATGATCTGGAATGGGCCTGACTTTGATATCATGATAGAGAAATGGACCTTGGGCCTTATTGAACCTCAAAAGCTAACTCTTGGGGGGAGGATTGGGCAAGACCCTTATCCCACAGATTCGAACAATAGTAACTCAATTGTGCTTTTGAGAAAATCTGTGCAGTAGGAGAAATATCTTTATCACTCTTGCTACCACGGATTTCATACCTGGTGGTACCCTTTTTCTGCTTATATTTTATAAAATTTATTCTTACCTCATCCAAATAAACAGAAAGAAAGAAAGAAACTCGTATCCCCTATTCATGTGGAATGGGCAGAATAGTGATATTTTCTTCTCTTGCCTCAGATCAAGGACATGAGAATTGAATTTGCCCTGGATTCCTTCAGAATTATGACTTTTGCTTATTTTGCTATAACAAATATTCAAGTTCTTTGTGTATGCTTTTTACTTCCAAAGGTTGAACTGTTTGTATTCTGTTTTGGAAATGTTTGCTATACTTCTATTTGTTTTTCTCTCATCAGTGTTAATTTCTCAGAGTTCTTCCGGCTATCCTTTTTATGACCTTTTAGATATTGCACCTGTCATTGAGGGTGCTGTTCAGCACATAGCATCAAGAAGGTTGGAAGTTGGGGGTTTGGATTTGACAAAGCTACTAGCTGAAGAGCTTAGTAAATCAAATCCCACAGTGAAACTCAACATTTCCGATGTTGAAAAATTGAAAGAGCAATATGCATGCTGTGCTGATGATGATATTGCCTATGAGAAGCTTCAACAATCATGCATGGAAGAGAAACATACTCTACCTGATGGCCAGGTTTCTGTGCACTACTTTCCATCTTATAAGACACCATTACACAAAGTAGCAACCAATTCATTATATTATACATCTCTAATTTCTAGAACTTCCGCTAGCTTCTTAAGCTAAATTTCTTTTTGTGATCAATCTGCTGAAAGATATCCTTCGTTCGATCTCTCTAAAGGACATTGTGGTGTAGATGATCTCTTTAGTGTTGCTTTGCTAGAACAAGCCAGTCCATTAGAGTTACTGGTTTCCGTCTCTCCTTTCTTGTCTTGTTCTAGCAAAGGGGTTCAAAAACCTTCATTCGGAATTCCGTTAAGGACTGATCTGATTTTAAAATTGTTAAGATTGATGCCTGTTGGTTATGGTATTGAAGAATGAAGACCGACTTGGTTTTAAAACTACTAGGAATGATGTTAGATGTTTTTTCTGCTTCTCTCTGTGGAATATAACATAGGTTATTCAGTTAGGACCCCAGGATTGCTGTCATGTGCAAAACTCATTCAGGATCAAACAGAATATAAGGAACAAGGGAAGCCTAGACAGGAAAGTTAGTAAAAAATTGAGAAAATGGGGTCTTACCATCAATGTGAATGATGATCCTTGAATACCAGAGAACTAAATAAATATCTTAGGGAAAGGAACTAAATACTAAGCTTTTTGCTCTCCACTTAACACTAGACATTAATAGGAGTAAGGGACCTGTACTTTAGGATCATTGTGTATTCCAGTTTACTGGTTTTGGTCTGTTTTGGATAAATATTTTTTCTTGCTTTCCTTCTTTTGTTGTCGTTCTGTCATCCTTATCTTGCGTGTAGATCAGTTGATGTCCCCATGGATCTCAGTTCATTTTTCTGATTCTAGGTAATCACAATTGGAAAAGAAAGATACACTGTTGGAGAGGCATTGTTTCAACCATATATATTGGGTAATGATACTCATGGAATAGTTGAGCAGCTTGTTCATAGTATTTCGTCTGTGTCATCTGAAAATCACCGCCAGCTGCTAGAGAACACAGTACTTTGTGGTGGCACTGCTACGATAACCGGTCAGTGTTCATCTCTTTGTTTAGTTGAATATGATTGAAGAATGCTCATTTTTTTTTTGTAGTTCTTCATGTCTGTTTTGTTACTAAAACTTTTTAATTTTTTCCTTGTTTGGTTGGTTTTATCTCAAGTGGTTCAATTTTACCGTGTGTATTTAAAATGCTGTTTTTATAGACAAACCTTTTCTCGCTCGTATTAATGCTATTGGGAAGTGTAATATTCCCTTTTTATGTTCTGTTGTTGGTATTTGTTGGGTAAGCTTTCAATATTTATGTGCTGAATACAATTGAATTGCTTTCTTTTTCTTTTCCTCACTAGACCTTGGCCAATCAGAGTGTAGGGATAGGTATCCTCAAATTCTTCGATGCCCTAACCTTCTTTTATGTAGATTGTTCCAACAGCATTTCTCTCTAGCTTGTTTATATTATATATTTTTACATCAATTGCTTAAGCAGCTAGTTATGACAATCTTGTTGGAGAATCTTACTATAGAGGATCTAGTGGCCCAATCCAAGCCAATTGGGGGTGAACATAATTCCACTATTCCTTCCATCCTTACTGTCTCCAAAGGCCAACCCCTTGGGAGACTTGAAGAGGTCTGGTGAGCCAATATTTAGCTATTAGATCATAAGTAGCAGTCAGAAGCAATAGTTGTTGTCTACAAAATAGATCTTCTTCTTAAGAGAATATCCCTGATCGTTTCCTTCATGGAACTGGATTGTGCTTCATTTGTTTGGTGGCTGCAGAGACTGTTTGACAAGTACAGAGTGAAGCATAAAGGGAGTGTCAACGTCCCCATCCTCTTCTCCTAAGCAGGAAGTTTGTCTATTCCTGTAATATTCTCAACTGATGCCAGCGTGGTGATGACCAAAAATATAGTATTGAAATGCCAGAGAAGCCGTTTCTCCCTGTGATTGGTAATATTTCTTCCAAGTTCCAGGACACAAATCCCTGTTTAATCTTATATCTCCTCTTACCAAATTGGTTTAGATTTCTAGCTTGCACACTAAAATGACCCAAAGGACAAGCAGGAAGAGCTGATCAACTTATTGATAAGTCCCAAAAGGGGTGGCTAAGTGGTTGAGGCATAGCAGTAATAAATTCGAAATGTCCCAGTTGGAATCCCCGCTTCAACACTCAGTTCAAACCTATCTGCTTCAGCCTCGGTTGGTGGATAGGTTTGCATCAGGACTTGTGCTTTTGGTCTGTGAAAGACTGTTCATTGGATCAGTCAAGGAGCACAAGGCCGTCCAGACACCACGGTAATTATCAAGTTAAAGAGTTGGTATAAAATAATAAATAACGTATCTGCTTGGAGTAACTGGTGAAGTTGCTGACATATGACCATGAGGTCACGGTTCAAGCCGTGGAAACAACCTCTTGTGCGGAGATGCAAGATAAGGCTGCGTACAATAAACCCTTTCGGTTCGGTCCTTCCCTGGACCCTGGGCATAGCGGGAGCTTTAGTGCACCGGGTTGCCCTTTTTATAGCTACTTCTTGTAGTTATACTTTTATTGATAACTACCAGAACAACAGCAATAATAGTATCTTGAGGTAGGCAGGTTGATTCGCTTGGAGTATCACATTGAAGAGAAGTAGAATTTGTTCCCCCTCCCGACTACATAGGATAACATATATCGCGAATGAGTTTAACGTGAAGAGGGGAATGGATCGAGAGACCCTCAATTAGTCAGTTGGATTTGGTTTGGATGGATTGGACATGCTCGAACTGCCTCCTCCCTATTGAAGTTTGCACTGGCCATTTGTGAAGTCTAGACTCTGGTGTGGGTCTTGGCGTCTTGCAGGATAACATACATGTGAATTAAACTTGTTATGGGGGACTTTCTGGAGAGAAAGAAATGCTAGGTACTTTGAATACAGACACTATTCTTTGCAAAAGATTAAGCTTGTATATGGTGGACTGTCCGGATATAAAGAAATGCTAGGTTTCTTTTCATTTGTGGAGTAAAGAACTTTCTGTAGTTTAAAACAGAGTCAGTATTACAGTTCTTAGAGTTCTTGTAAGTAGAAAAGGATAGATAACTTTTTGAATCTTCTGTAAATTTGGCTATCAGCATAGAGTTTGTACTGATGAATATACTGTTACCATTATCAGAAAGAAAAATTAAACTTGTATCATGCCTGGACCATGTGATAGTTGCTCACTCCTTGAATGCATTAGGAGTAGAGATGCTTTCTTTGATTGAAGTCCTACTTAGTGTTGTAAAAGGTACGCTTAAGCCCCGAAGCGAGGCTTATAACGTGTTGAGCACTTCATGTTGCTTAATATGCGCTTTAGTCTCGTCATCAAGCTTCTAAGGCATACTTTTTCATGCCGATGCGACACTAAACAATTGATATTTCACTTTATCGTGATTTTGTTTTGAATTTTTTTTGTTCATATATTTGTCATTCATGCTTATAATTGTTTGTGTCTTCTTGCGTCTTTTATTATTAAAGCCCACACTTTATTTGCACGTTGCGCCTAAAGCCCCAATGGACCTTAGACACCTTTGCTTTTACTATTTCCTTATATTGCAGGAAACTACTGAAAAGCTGCTTTCTTTGTGTTTCTCGTGGTTGCAGGGTTTGAGGAACGGTTTCAGAGAGAAGCTACGCTTTGCTCATCAGCAGTTCGTCCTTCGCTTGTAAAGGTATCTTTCTTGTTAATCCTTGGTTGACAGCTGCTTAGATAATTTTTGCCTCTTGGCAATGATCAGTCTTATTTGTTCTCCTTGTCACAATACCTACTGCTTTTATGTTACCATCATAAAAGCAGTCCATCATGGCAAACTTAGGATTGTCAGCCCAAGTCATTACGAAAACTCCAACCTTTTGATTGAAAAAGAACCGAGGAATTTGTCTAGAGCCAACCCTTTGGGCCAACCGCAACCTTTGGAACTCGGTGATGATGAGGCCCTGTAACCTAAGAAGTTAAGACATAAGCCAATAAGAGCAACTAGGACCAATCTATCACATTTTCATGTTCCAAGTGAACCATAAGCTACTACCATTTTCCTTACATTTGCTAAAAAGCCCCTAGAGCAGATCACTGGAGGGAATACTTGTTTGTTTTGTTTGATGTGTAATGGCAGGTAATCATATCTGTGTCTTATTAGTAGCATCTACTTTCTGTAATTACTCTTCTTTTTGCATTTCTTACAGCCTCCAGAATATATGCCAGAGAACTTAACTTCATATTCAGCGTGGATTGGTGGTGCTATACTTGCCAAAGTTGTCTTCCCTCAAAACCAGCACATAACCAAGGGTGATTACGACGAGAGTGGACCTTCTGTTGTTCATCGAAAATGCTTTTAACACTAGGCGATAAATTTTCATCTTTCCTAGAATGGTAGTTCAATCGACTTCTTGTTTATTTAAAATGCATTTGCAGTCCTGTGCTGAACTCACCACAACTAGTTCTTCAGTGGATATCTATCACTCCTTATGCTCATTGCAAGTGACTCTCATTATATTTTGGTTACTGCCAAATTGCAACAACATACCTAGTGCAATGGGTTCTGAGCAATTTAACTATATCATTCATTCCTATACAAGTCATCTAAATGTTGAGAGAATGAATATAACATTTAATGAGTAAATCATCTTCTGGTTTTCCAAACTGAACAAAGTAAAGTTAGAACAAAACAGTGGCCATGGCAATCTACACAGAAAGAAAGCATGACAAATCACATCTTGGTTACTTGCAAATTTGCAAGGAGAGAAAAAAAGTTCTGTTTGAAATCTATGCAATATTTGATTTTTTACTATTTATTAATTGATGATAATAATCATATAATGCTTCTGTATTTGAAAATAAACTACATTTAGCTGTTTCCAAATCTAAAGATTCATACAATAATCTTGTAAATTCTTTTGCATAAAATAAATTTAAAACAGGATTTAATATATCACTAATTTAAAAATTAATCCGCATATGAATAAAATATTTTTAAAAATTTTCATTTATCGCGATAATAAAATCTTTATAAATTTCATTATCCTTATAGGTTGAAAATAAATAAGCAATTTCAGTTATATAAGGTAAACCAGTACTAACAGTAGGGCTACAATTACTGGAAAAATGTAGAGTAGCATGATGAAATTGTAATAAAATTTCAACAATATTTTTAACAATATTCCAATCTGAATCAATTAAAAAATTAACTGAATTTTCAATATAATTATTATATTTAGCAGATATTGGCTCCCTACAACATTTAACATAATGTATAAAGAATCCCACATTGTAACAATACTATAGGTATTCTTTTTGGTAATATAAGAAGTAAAAAAATCAATGATCTCATGTACAAATGAATATAAAGTATCACATATACATTTAACATTGAAATTTTTTATTTAAAGGTGGTAAAGATCGTATTTCTAAAGTTGACATAATATCTGTATTATTAAAAGCATTATTAAAACAAATAC
Source organism: Withania somnifera (assembly GCA_039654485.1). Classification (NCBI taxonomy): domain Eukaryota; kingdom Viridiplantae; phylum Streptophyta; class Magnoliopsida; order Solanales; family Solanaceae; genus Withania; species Withania somnifera. The sequence continues at coordinate 3,840,353 of JBDJHY010000007.1, forward strand.
ACATAGTCTTGTAATTAAGATTGTACAACGTTAAAAATATCTTGATTAGACTTATGAGGAGATTGTTGATTAATAGAGCTAGGTATTTTACCTTTATTCTTATCCCCTTCATACGATACACACCTTTACTTGAAGATATTACATAAATAAAATAACACAACTAAACAAATTCAAAAACAATGAAACGAATACTAGAGTTTTAAAATTAAATAAAAGATGAAATGAATTTACCAAAATGACATATAAATATGAATATTTCCACCTTGTTGATCTTAATAGCAGCAATAATTTTTGAGAGAATTTATATCGAGAGAGAGAAAGTGAGTAGAAAAAACTGAAATTAGTTAGTGGTATTTATAGTTGGAATTTGGGACTAAAGTGTAATTTTTCAAAGTTTTTTTGTAGGCCTGAAGGAAGGTGGATAGTTGTGCCGGGCCTGACGGACTGCTAACGGGCTGGTCCCTGAGCCGGTTCAGGTTCCGGTTCCTGGTTAGGGGCAAAATTGGAAATTGAACAAATTAGGGTTTTTTGGCAATCCCATTTATATATATTAATCGCCTCTTTGTTCTCTATTGTCTTCTTTCCCAGCAGCAGGAGGAACAGCAACAAAACCCTAATTTGAAGACCCAATCATGGTGGGTTTCCTTCCTTTTTTTTTTTTTACATTGTTAATTTACTATATACCTAAACTTTTTATCGTGAATTTTTTTCTTTTAGTTGAGGATTGTACTTTTACTTTTTGGGTTTTCTTTATTTTTTGCATTCGTTGAACATATTGTAGAATTGGGTGACATGGGTTTTGATAACTAAATTTGTTTACTTTTGTTTGTCTTGTTTGAGGTAAATCCTGAGGCCTTTTGGGATGAATTTAATGATTATGTTTCATCTAGTTAAAGGTTTTGTTTTTATCTTCTTTTTGGCTTTGTTCAAGGGTTATAGGTACTTTAGATATTAGTAATTTTCTGGGATTTCTGTAAATAAAAAGCTATTGAGCATTGAAGCTTTTTGGTCTAGTGGTAGGAGCTTAGGTGGTGATGGGTGGGTTTAGATGCTCTTTACTGGTTCGCGGCCAAAAGGATAGTATGTAAGTGGCAAAGGTAGAGGTTATTCACCGAGTTATGAACTGTGGGCCATTGAGGGCAGGCTTATTATCCACGAGCTATGAACCTCCAATGCCCCTCCAAGTTTATTTAGTGATGGGTGGGATCCATGCTCGTCACGGGTTTGCGGCCAAAAGCATAATATCTAAGTTGCAAAAGGCAGAGGAGTATTCGCTGAGTTATGAACCGTGGGCAAATGAGGGAAGGCTCATTATCCACGAGCTGTGAACCGTGGGCCAGTGAGGGCGGGCTCATCCACGAGCTATGAACCGTGGACCAATGACCCCTCTGGGTTTATCCTGTTATGAAAAATATTATCTTGATGGATTGAGTTCATGATATGGAGATATTAGCCCTCTTTTAGTTTTTAATTAGTTAATTGAAGCCTGGAGTTCTTGGGGATTACCTTTTTTGTATCCCATCAAGCTTAGTGATTGTTCTTCTCTTGACTCCTACTTCTCTTCTTATGTGTACATTTGTTCGACAATCTTGGTATATGTTGAGCAGTTAAGGGGAATGTAGATGAAGCAACTTATCTTCTAGTTGCAAATAGATCCCACATTGGTAAAAGAACTGCAGTTGATTATAGGTTATAACTTGATTCCTTGCCCTTTTTTCATTGTTTTGCTCTAGATACATCAATAGTTACTTGTTAGGCAGGCAAATGTTTGATGTTCATTACCATTAGATCATTTGAGATTGTGCATGGAGACTTCCTTAGAACTGAATTGTGCAATTTATTTTTTTGGTTGTGTGAGAGAGTGAATGTTTAACTGAACTTTTTTTTTTTTTTTTTTTTTGGTTTCAGCCGAAGCAAATCCATGAGATTAAGGATTTCCTCCTAACAGCAAGGAGGAAGGATGCACGATCTGTTAAGATCAAGAAGAACAAGGATATGGTTAAGTTCAAGGTTCGTTGCTCCAAGTACCTGTACACACTCTGTGTGTCTGACTTTGAGAAGGCTGACAAGTTGAAACAATCACTTCCTCCAGGTATGCCTATCTTTTGTGGCTTACACTTCAATTACGTTGGCCCAGTTGGCTAGTTTATTTGCTCTATACTTGCTTATTGACGATGATCATGAATCTTATTGTTTTGAGCATATTTTGCTATGTAGGTTTGAGTGTGCAAGACCTTTGAAGAGGAAGAGTTGATTTGTTCCCCTTTAGATTGATTTAGATACTCCAGAATTTGAAGAACTTATGTTCCTTTACCACTTTCTTGTCCTGTCGAATATATAAAGTTTTGTTCATTTTAGATACTGTTGTTGCTTTCTCAATTGTTCCCTTTACTATATTTTGAATCCTAATGGTGTTGAATTGAAATTTTGGTGTTTAGATGTCAAAATTTGGTTAAGTTATCTGGATTCAGTTTCCTAAGATTACTTATATCTTTAAATTCTCAAAGTGGAATCCCACCTTTTCTTCTATATGAAAAATAGGTGAGTTTGATCAGTTACCAACTGATGTAATTATGACGACAGGTCAAGAATGTTAAAATTATCTAATACTGGAAAAGCATGAATGTGATATCTCATAATTGGAGTTTAATATATTCCTTAAAGGAGCTCTGTATCTACCTTTTCAATCTTCTTTTTCTTCTTGGGTTAATGCTAGTGCAGAGATAGACGACATTATCGTTAGCCTTTTAAATTTATTGATGGTGTATTTATTTTTTTTCCCAAAAAATAAATAGAACCAAATTGGTAGTCTATTTATTTTTTTTCCCCAAAAAATAAATAGAACCATATTGGTAGTGTATTTATGTTTTTTCACAAAAATTAAATAGAACCAAAATTGGTAGCATATTTATGTTTTCCCCCAAAATAAATAGAACCAGCTTATAAATTAGCTAGTCCAGTCTACCCTTTTAAGCATTCAAATTAAAGCTCCAGAGATGATAAATCGCTTATTCTTCAATCAAATTTTCAAAGGTATTTGTTTCTTTTAATTGTGCGTTTTAATTTCTTAATGATTATGGTGTTTGAGCCGATTTTAAACAATTTTATATACGGGACAAAGAGTTTAATTTGGAGCCGTAGAAGAAAGTAAAGTTGATGGATATTGTTGATCTGGTTCAGGTGAGTTCACATGATGGTGACACAAATATATAAGCCTAAGATAAAAATATTTTCTTGAAAAATATTTAAGCACACCCCTAGTGGAAAATTAACAGTTTTATTATAAAAATGATAAAATTATGCTAGAAAACAATGTTAAGTAACAAGTTTATACCCTTTTAACCAGCTTTATTATGTCTTCACTAAAACATCTAACATGTTTTGGATTACTTGTGTGGTCTCTTGTTTTAACCAGTTGATGTTCAAAAGAACATACTTACGGACGTTACCTGTGCGGTCTCTGTTTTAAGATGAAGCATCTCAATCATATCAAAAATGAGGGAAATTTTCCCTGAGTAAGTTATACTTTTCCTATATTGTTGTCCTTTATCATCGGTGTAACTACTTTAAGGATGTATGGGAACTGGATTGCTCTTTTAAGTTTGAACCATGGTATTGTGTAGTCTATTGTCGTTGCGATGGCTTGTTTACTATGAAAATATTGTTGAACGTTGCTTTGAAATTCCTCTATGGGAGAATTAATTGTACTTTCCACTCTAAAATTCAGTTGAGGAATTTTCTTGTTCCTTAAGGGTGCGTTCATTAACAGAAAATTATTTCATTTTTCTGGAAAAGTATTCTGAAAAAACTAGAAAAATGGAAAACATGTTCAAAATCAATATTTTTCTAAGAAAACTGGAAAATCCGGTTTTCCAGATTTATATTAGATTTGGAAAACTCTTAAAACTAGTTTTCCAAAATTTTTCACTAAATAGAAATGTGGGTTTTCCACATAATTTTCTAAACCTATCTTCCATTACCTTTCTCTTTATTCTCATTCTCTCTTCTCTATTTTT
>JBDJHY010000007.1:3844468-3856460 GCA_039654485.1 Withania somnifera
TTTTTTTAGTATGTGATGTTGGAGGTCAATCCTGAGGCTTTTTGGGATGAAACTGATGATTATGCTTAATCTGGTTAAAGGTCTTGCTTTTATCTGTTTTTAAGGTTTGTTCAAGGGTTATTTTTTCAGATATGAGAAGTGTATAGGTACTTTTGAAATTAGTAAACTTATTGGATCTTTGTGTGGATAAAAAAAAGCTGATTTTGAGCCTCGAAGGCTTTGGTCTAGTGGTAAGAGATTAGGTGGAGATGAGTGGGTTAATAGTCCCCTGTTGCGTGGTCGCAGCAAGAAGCATAGTATCTAAGTGGCAGAGGGTTATGCATCGAGTTATCAACCTTGTGCCAATGATCCCTCCAGATTTATCCTGTTATGAAAAAAACTATCTTGAGGGATTGAGTTTGTGATGTGGAGATATTTGAATTTGTTAGTGGCACTTGAAGTGCTACTTCCAAGACTATAACCTTCTTCAAGTTTCTACTGAAGTATGACGATTATCTTCGAAATAGGTACTTTTGAAATTAGTAATTTTCAGGGACTTTTTTCTGTGAACAAAAAGCTAATCTTGGGTCTCCGAGGCTTTGGTCTAGCGGGTTAGAGCTCTGGTGGTGATTGGTTGTTAGTAGGTGCGTGTTTGAGCTTTGGTGGTGATTGGTGTGTTAGTGGGTGCATGTTAGAGGTTTGGTGGTGATTGGTGTGTTAGTAGGTGCTTGTTAGAGCTCTGCTTTCAGCGCCTCACTAACTTCATTTCAATTCCGTCCGGATCGATAACCTCAATGCCCATCTTTTCAAAGCATGTCTTGTGGGTAGGTCAAAACATATTTATCCTTTTTGCTTGATGTCATATCTTTGGAATATCTGACTTTGTGGACAAAAGCCTGGTATGGAAGTGGCAAAGTGTAGAGGGGAAGGCTCATTATCCACTGGGTTATGGTACATTAGCTCTGGTACATTAGCCACTGAGCTTTTGAGGTTGTTTTGGTTAAGAAAAAAAAGTGTCTTGATGAATTGATTTTCTGATGTGGATATGTTAGGTTCTTTTAGTGTTACTTGAAGAGTTACTTAATCCAAGATTTTAGTGGCCGTCTTTTAGTTTCTACTGAAGTATCTTGATTTTTTCAGGATTATTTTTTGTACCCATCAGGTATGGTGGTTGTTTTATTTCTCTTATGTGTACATTTGTAAAAAAAAAATTGATATATGTTGAGCAGTTGGGGGAATGTTGATGAAGTGACTTATCTTCTAATCTCTAATAGAGATCCTGTATTGGTAATAAAAGGGGCAGTATGATTATAGCATATAACTTGGTGAATGTGATTCGTTGTTCCTTTTTTCCTTGCTTTTTACTACGTACATTAGGTCTTACTTGTTAGACAGGCAAATCTTGTTCATTACCATTTGATTTGTTGAGATTTGTGCATGGAACTTGCTTAGAGTGAATATTTACTGAAGCTTTTTTGGTTTACAGCCGAAGCAAATCCATGAGATCAAGGATTTCCTCCTAACAGCTAGGAGGAAGGATGCACGATCTGTCAAGATCAAGAAGAACAAGGATATGGTTAAGTTCAAGGTTCGCTGCTCCAAGTACCTGTACACACTCTGTGTCTCCGACTTTGAGAAGGCTGACAAGTTGAAGCAGTCACTTCCTCCAGGTATACTTGTCTTTTGTGCTTATGGTTTATTTAACATTGTTCCAGTCGTCTAGTTTATTTGCTTCTATAGTTGCTGCTAATTGGCAATTATCACGCATCTCATTGTTTTGAGTATATTTTCATATGTAGGTTTGAGCGTGCAAGACCTTTGAAGATGGAAGCATTGATGTCTTTTTTCTTCCTTAGATTGATTAGATACTCGAGAATTCGAAGAACTTATGTTCCTTTTACCAGTTTCTCGTCCTGTTGGATATCTAAAGTTTTGTTCATTTTAGAATATTGTGTTGCTTTCTCAATTGTTCGCTTTGACTTTATTTTGAATACTTATTGTGTTGACTAGAAGTTTTGGTATTTGGATGTCAAAATTTGGTTAAGTTGCCCAAATTCAGTTTTCCTTGGATCAATATTATCTTTAAATTCTCAAAGAAGAAACCCTGCATTTCTTCTTTATTAAGAAAAATAGGTGAGTTTGTTCTGGTACCAACTCAGGCCACTATGGCAAGTGACAGCAGGTCCAGAATGTTCAAATTGTCTAATGCTGGTTGTATCTATGGCTCATTGAATCCTTTTTTGGTTAAATACTAGTGGTCAGTGACAGCCTTTTGGTCAGATCGTTTAGTGGAATGATGTATTACCAATAATAGTTAGATTGAATTTCTTGTATTGTGCTTGAGCTATTATGGTGCAGACATACAAGTTCAGCAAATTTGCTCATGAAATTAGCAAATCACAGAGCTTGTGGAATGACTTATCCACCAGTACTGTCATTTCAGGAATGTGCAAGACCAAGAATGAATCCTCCTCTCTCCCCTTAGTAATGAAAATGTGTTGTCTGAAGCAACGTTGAATTATACGAGATGCCAAACGGGGCGAGTATTGCTGTCAGACTCTTGGGTATAGTAGAACCCAATAACTTCAATACCGAACTTTAGATATTTAGGTACAAAAGTTACCAAAACCTGACAATTATTACATTTTGAACTCACAATTTTAATTGTGTACTGCGTCCTAAAGATTGAACTCATCGAAAGTTGTCAAAAATATTTCTTTGAACTTTTGGGAGGCTAGGAACAGTTTATTAGCTTCCTCTTCTTTTCCACTTGTCCCTTGTACTCTGGACTTCCCATGTCAAAAGGAAAGCCATTTTTTTTTCTCTCTTAAAGAATAGTACAAAGAGCACAAAATATGTGCTAGCTTTGTCTTTGTTGCTTTCTGATTTTTGAAATAAATCCTTTCTTATTAGTCCTCACTCCAAGTGTTCTAAGAAAAAAAAGTAGAAAAATGGTAGCAACAAGGTCAGGCTTAGCTCCAAAGAGTTCTCCCACAGCAACTAGCTAGCTCATCTTCAACTGTCAAAGGTTATAAATAAGAGAAAAAAGGGAAGTTCTCCCACCATTGGGATCAACCAGTGATAGGCCATTGGAAATCCTTTGTGATGAAGTAGAAGAACAAAGAGATTGAAAATACGACAGAGGGGATTCAGATGAGCTCCCTTCTGCATAAGTTCAGAATGAGAATCCCAAAGATAAGAAATAACAAGTAAAGAGTAATTTTAAACAACTAATAACCTTGGAAAGTTATTTATCAAAAATATGTTACTAATCTCTTGCCTTGAATCATCCCATTCAAGACAAGTCTCTTCTATACTAAGTCTAGGAATATGATCCATTTTCCAGTAATTCCCACTTTCATTGTCCTTTAACTGCACAATAATTAACAACTTTTCAGACATTTGTTCCAGCTAAGGATACTAGAGCTTGCTCAAATGCTAACAATCCCAAAGGGCAACTCCTCCATTAATCCGCAGTCGCACAATTGAAGCTCCAATAGGGAAGACACTGCATCCTCTTCCACTTTGATCCATCTCAATTTTAGAGAGTGCAGATGATTATAGAACGATCAATATTTTGTATATCGTTAGCCAATAATTCATCAGTGATTGCTAGATGTCTGAATTTTTGTTTGAGGCTTTCTTGCAGTATAAATATTTACCATATGGCCAACTTAATGTAACTACGTTTTTGATATACAGTGCGTATTCCCAGTGAGCTGATTCGGTGGAAAACTTATATTTTATAACACAAAGTTTCAATTAATTTGCAACAGAAAAAAACTTTTATTTGTTTTGTAGTAGGGACATTAGTTACCTGACACATAAATGGCACAAAACTAAATGTATCGTCAGCTAATTGTAGAATTTATGATATTTAACAAAAACACGGTTATAACCCAATTCCAATTCCCTCTCCCTCTTCCTCCCCCACCCCCAAACACACACAAAAATGCAATTACATAAAACCCAAATATCACTCTCTGTTACGATTTCCATCTTGAATTAACTTACAAAAACAAAAAATAGATGAAAATAAAAAGTGAAAGTGAAATATGGAGGGAAAGAAGTAGAAGCATTTTTCCCATACCTGTGTTTATATAGAGTTTTACTTCTTCTAACTAATAGTGAACAAAGAAGAAGTAGTGTTTCGCGCCGTCATCGTTGTCGCTTGGCTTCGGCTTCGACTTCGAAAAATGATCGAGGAGAGATCTTTTTGGACAAAATTCATTAACAATGATTTGATCCAAAAATTAAATTCTTTTTCAAATTGCGGACCGCACAACTTCGAACCAGGCAAAAAGTTGCAACTTTCCTGAACCTTTGTGTCTCATCCGAGGAGGCATTTTATGACTATATATATCTGATTCTTCCTTAGATATAATAGAACTACAAGAACAAGAACATATGAAATCATATTCCTCTATATTTCTTACCTAAATAATCTTGTGTGATTTACTCCGTTGAGTGAGTTTGTTGTTCGATTGAATTTGAGGTACCGCTATTTAGTCGAACTTGATCATCTTATCCTAGGGGGATCTATTCCTTAATCTCGGATACTTGAAAGGAATAATTTCCTTAAGGACACACTGTGAATTCATTGAATTTGATCATACTTCTTGTTTTACAATTTTTTTCATAAATTGTTATTGTATTTTTTCATATTTAACAATCTTGTTGTTTAAGACTGTTGATGTTTGCATGTTGTGAAATACTTTGTTAGTTTATGTTTGAATAAAATTATTATTCTTGCAAAGTTTGCTTCCGGTTGATTCTTGTTTATAAATACAAATATACTTCTCATATATATATTGTGCCCAACACCCTCTGCCACAAAACATGTTAGGCCAAAAAGAAAATCAAAGTTTACAAATGAGTAACTTGTGTCTATACACAATCAATTAAGTTACATATTAGGTACTACACTGTAAACAAATGTATATGTGCATACTTGTTTGGTAGAAGTAAAGGCAATAAAAAGTCTTTTAAGTATTATTATTTTATTAAAACACGTACTCCAAAAGGACCAAAACTAATGAACATAGATATGGAATTTGTCATTTTTATGGATTCTTTTGAACTCGATAGAGTAATCAAGATATATGCAAATACCGTTGTTATTAAAAAGATATTATTTTGCCTTTTGTATTACAAAAACTCTTTGTAAATTCCTTTTTAAGTTCATAATACTGGTCATCACCATTTATTCCAATCTTTTTTCATAGTGAAAGTAATCAATCCCTCAAGATATATTCCTATAAAGTAAGAAATGTTTTTATTAACATATATTTTTGTAGTGAAAGTAATCAATCCCTCGAAATATATTCCTATAAAGTAAGAAAGTGTTTTTACTAACATATATTTTTAATTCAATAGTTATATCTATATAGTTTTTTAATTACATAACTTATACAACTAGGGATAAATTTTGATGAAAGTAATTAACATCTTCTTGATTATATATGTATCACACCACTAGTGATTTTGGATCAAAATGTAAAAGTAAAGACGTAACATAGTATGAACCAGAGGGAGTAACAGGCATGTAATGTAAAACATTCTTTTGTCTTATCTAATCGACGATCAAAAATTAAAATTCTTTACTTTAAGTTTATACTAGCAAGTATTTATAAATATTTAGTAATAAACTATGCACCAAAAGAGTTTTTAGTTTTGTAGAATATTCAGTAATTTAAATGTTACTATTTGTAACTCGTAAAAAAGTTCTTATTTCGTGGGATATTAAATCTTTTAAAAGTTATTGAATTTACGTGAATTTGTAACTGAACTTTTAAATAAGATTAAGCGAATCTAGAATACTATAGGGTAAAATAGCATGTTTGCTAACTAACTACCTGAGAATTTTGGTGGTCTTTTTAGTTAGACATCCTCAAATGAGACATGGACGGATGGGTTTATGACCAGTGCTGGTACTGGCGTTGGTGGTGGTGCTGGAGAAGGAGTCATATCAACAATATTGATTCTGAAAAAAATTAAATCGTTATAATAAAATGCTTTTTATAATTAATAAGAGGTTGTTATAAAGAGTTTTGACTGTAATATATTAAATCTTTTGTTTCTATCCAAGAAATATGTAAAGAAAAATGACAAAGTGATCTAAAACATAACTCCCGAAATGGTTCATTTTCCAAAATATGGATTTTGAGGCTTGAGACCTCTTGTATGGTATATACTTTACTTTAGTATCATCAATCGAATAACCAAGTCAAAGATCAAATAACGGATCAAATGTATTATTGACATTGCACATATATTCAAATGATTGAGGCTTTGTCTCTTTGCGCAAACAACCATCATTTCACTTACCTCATGATCATTAATTTATATGGATTAAAAGAGGGACGGGTCAATGGATATTTGGGTTGGGGGGGGGGGTCATTTATGTATGTTAAATGAAGGGCATTTTAGAGCCCATAAGTGGATGTCAATGGCCTAAAGCTAATAGATAGATGAGAGGTATATTAGGCCTTTTTTCAATAAATGAAAGGCATTTTAGAGCTCATAGGTGGATGTCAAAGGCATAATAGAGCCAATAGATGGGTGAAGGGCATTTTAAGCACTTTTTCAATAAACGAAGGACATTTTAGAACCCATAGGTGGATGTGAAGAGTATAATAGAGCCAATAGGTAGATGAAGAGCATTTTAGGCCCTTTTCCGTTCATTGTAATCTCTCTACTATATGATTATTCATATATTAATTCATTATACTGGAGCAATTGAATTGATAATAATGATGGTGAGCATGAAGTTCCTCCGACACCGCCCACAAACTCATCGACCGACTTCCAACTTTAGGATGTCTAACTAACTAAAAGTGTCGTCATCAAAATTCTAAGATAAGAAAAATTTACTGCTTTTATTCTATAAGGGATGTGGGTGTATATATATACAAAGGTGGTTTCAAAATTTACAATCACAATAACAACTATAAGATATTTAGTAAATTTTCATAAAGTAGAATTTGAAAAAAGTAAAAATGTACACTGTAGTAGACCTTGTGACTTTTGGTTATTCTCATCTTATAGGTACTTTTAATATTTATTTACCCAGCACATTGATAAGCTAAGGCTTTTCAGGTAACATGCCATAAAATATAATTTACACAATTAGGTCCAAGAAACATGTGTATAATATATATTATAATCTTTTGTTTCTATCCAAGAAATATTTAGTGCATGGACACTAGGCGTCTATTGAGTAATTAATTCATTCTCTTTGCAAAGCTACATTCTTCTGCTCTTCAATTTCCTCCTTCACTTTTTCTACCTCATTAAATTGTTTCACATTAACAAATCGCGCGTGGTACATGTATTATCTATTTCTTCGTAAGTAAGGAATAAAGTGTGAAAGGGTGAGGAAAATTAAGGTGTCGACATTGACAATATAACTATATTACAGAATGGTCAAAACTTTTTATAACAGTTCCTCGTTAATTATAAAGATATTTTAATTTAGCGATTTGATTTTTATGTTATATTTTATTTTTATATATGTTATTCTACCGATAACAATAAAAACGTCTTTTTATAATAGCATACTTAAATATATTATGTAATATTAATATTTTATAAAAAATATATTATGTACAATTAGATCATTGTTTTAGCATATTAATAATAAAAATTACGCATTGTTTTAGTGGCATATTACGCAATTTGATCGTTACACAAGAAACTTACTGTGTAATTCTATATGGTACAGATTATTTTTCGCATTAAATATGATTTAGTTTTTGTAAAATCTAAAATTATAAATATTTTTATAAAATATAAATTTATGGGTTAGGTTTTTGTATTTAAGAAAATTCAAATCCAAATCAAATTTTAAATTTTAAATTCTACTTTTTAAAATATTTGAGGTTAAAGTTGAGCTTTTGTGTAAATTACACAAATAAATAACAACAACAACCATAATAATAATATATTTAATAAAATTCTACGAGTGACGTTTTATGAGGATAAAATGTATACAAACCTTATCAGTATCTCGTAAAGGTAGAGAAGTAGTTAGACCCTCAAGGGTTGTAAGGTTGCAAACTCAAGTTAAAATAAAAATAAAACAATTTTAAAATAAAGTGCAACATGATATAAAGGACAAGATAGGAAAATAAATTTCATAGGCTTCTATGTCTTTTATCTAGTTGCTATTTGTTAGAAGTTTAATTTGAGTTGTAATTTTTTTTTTTTTTGATTTGTTGGTTAGGGAATAATATTGTGTTTGAGTAACTTTAAAGTTGGGAATAATTTGGGGCGGGCGGAGCGGGCCAATAAGAATTGAGTATTTATTGTGTGTTTTTAATTCTGGTCAGCTATGTGTTGTTAATTAGAAGGATAAATTAGTGTCAAAAATATAATGGAAGAAATATATTTAACCCGAAAGTATAATAAAAAAATATTTTAATAATATAAAAGTATATTTAACTCTTTTAAAATTATTTTAATAAATCTATATAAGATAGCCCTTGAAAATGTTGACCTTATAATTTAATTTTAAAATTTAACGCCTTCCGATTAGATTTATTTATAATATTCATGAATCACTTTTAAAATTCAAACACTTTGAAGGTATTTTTTTCAAAAAAAGACTTACTCACTAAAGTGTTTTTTTTTTTAATTCAATTAGCCTGATCTTAAAAGTGATGGAAAATAGAAAGAAAGACTTATAATTAATGCTTAAAATTTTAAAGAAAATTTGACATATATATATATATATATAAATATAACTGTGCATGAAAAATATTAGAACGTGTAAACAATCGTATGTGAAAATATTAGCATATTTTCTTATTTACTTTATAAATATGTTAATAATTCGATATTGATAATCTCGAATCTTTTTACGTGGCGTTATTTAAATTAGCATACGATTATGCAATTCATTAAGGGGATATATTCCTTTTTATTTTTTTCAGAATTATTATAACTTATTACCTTTGATATAAATATGCAAAAATATATATTATTTATTTCTACAAAGAAGTCATTCGAAAAAATATCAAAGACAAATTTGACATGCATAAACAAAGGTGCATGAAAATATTGGCATGTGTAAATAAAGGTATTTGAAAATATTAATACCCATAAATAAAGATGTTCTGTCATCTGAATTACAAATAATTAATAATCGGAGATTGATAAGTAATACAATATGAATTAATTGACAGAAATATATTCCATTTTTCTTTTTCTGTTTTCCGAATAATAATAACTTACTTATCTTCGATATAAATATGAAAGATTTGTATTATGTATTTTTAGGAAGAGTTCATTCAACAAAAGATCAAAGAAAAATTTGGCATGTATAAATAAAGCTAATGTATAAAATATTAACACGTGTAAATAAAAATGCTATGTCATTTATATTGTAAATATCTAATGGTTATTGATAATCTCAAATCTTTTAAATGACATTATTTGAATTTATATATTTTTTTAGTTAACACGATACACAATTCACTAACAAAAATACATTTCAAGTTTTTTTTTTTTTTTTAATAATAATAACTTACATACCTTCGATATAAATTAAAAGAATTATCTATACTATACTTTTAGTAGAAAGTCATTTATACAACGAATCAAAAAACACTCAAATAAATTTAATTTTTTTTTCCTACTTTAGATTTAACAAGAAGCCAATTTTATTTTAATTTTTAAAAATATTTATTATATTCCTTTTATTTTTTGGTCATGTGCACAGAAGACTGAAATATGCGTCAGCATTTTTTCTAGTACATAAGTGGTCTATTCTCATACTATTTAAATGACATAAACACCCTTAGCATTATCTCAATTTCCATTTACAGAAGAAGAAAATTCAATTTGGTATTAATTATATTCTCAAGGCTAATATAGGAACAAAGAACAAAAATCTTGGATTCCTATACAAATTGACCAAAAGATACTGTCTTTTCGATCTTTTCATCACCCTTCCATTTTATTTTTCTTTAGAAGAAAATTGTGGGAGTGAAGACAAACAAAAGGGGTGTAGTGGGGTTGCGGAGGTGGGGGTAGTGGGCTTACTTTCCTTTTCCTATTGCTGTCTTTCACTCTTTTTTTCTTCACCTGGACACTCAAGAAACTTGCTGACAAACAGTCTCTTCAAAGCTTTTGCCAAATTCAACTCTAGCTAGCTAGTGAGGTTTCATAAAGATCACTTTTTTATGTGCTTGTTTTTCATAAAGATCACTCTTTTATGCATTTTTTTTGAAAAGGGTGTTTATGTGTTTGTTAAATATTTGTTGTATGTGCTTTTACTAGCAAAATCTTGGTTTATTTTTTGCTAGTTTGATTTGTAAACTTCTCTTGATTTTTTGGTTTCTTCTTTGTGTTTCTTTGAAAAGGTAAAAAAGGTATGTAAGTAAATAGAATGTTTATATGTATGTTCACATGGTTGTCATTTTGTTAGGGAGTTTTTGTGTATCATCTTGTTACTTTGTTGGTGTCTTCAAAGATTTTGTGATTTAACTATAGCCATTGAGGTTTCTTTTACTATATCTGTGTTGTTTTTTCAGAAAGATCACTTTTTTATGCAATTTTTTGAAACTGGTGTTTACGTGGGGTGATAAATCTTTGATTATATGTGCTTTTTACTTACAAAATCTTGTTTTTTTAAAATCTGGTTTGGTTTGCAAACTTCTCTTGGATTTTAATTTTTTTTTTCATGTAGATTTATAGGCTGCTTTTATGTATGATCAATCTAGTTGTCATTTTCTTGGAGAGTTTTCTGTTTCATCTTTGTTGCTTTGTTGGTGTCTGTCAAAGTTTTAGCAACTTTCACCAAGGACATGGTTGAATGGTTGGGAGGTGGTCTCCCATGTGGGAGACTTGGGATCGAATCCAGCTATCTGCCACTCAGCCATGAGCTTGTCGCATGGGCTTGCCTAGTGTAGCTTACATTTTCTGTGTGGTTTGTTAGCTGTTGCACAGTGAGCAGGTTACCACAAAGTTGTCACCTGATGGGTAGAGGTTGTGGGTTTCCCCGGAAATTCCAAAATTTCTTTTTTGCAATTCATCTATAGCCAGTGATTAGGTTATGTTGCTTTCCCATAAAGATCACATTTTTTTTGCATCTTTTCTTGGAACTGCTGCTTATATGTGGGGTTAAATCTTTGATTATATGTGCTGAACTTACAAAATCTTGTTTTTTTCCCTGGCTTGGTTTGTAAACTTCTCTGGATTTTTACAAAATCTTGTCATTTTCTTGGAGAATTTTCTGTTTCATTTTTATTACTTTTGATGGTGTCTTTATTTTTGTTTGGTCTGATGTTGATAATTTCTGTGTTTCTTTTCATAAAGACCACTCTTTTTATACTTTGTTGGTGTCTTGTAAATAACAACCAATGTTGGAGCCAACAAGTGTTGCAGTCTCTCGAAACCAACAGCTTTCTGCTGATCCTCTGCCTTTTGCAAGAAGGTTGGGCATCTTACATATATTTTCTCTTTTAATGGAGTTGGGAATTTTTTTTTTTTTATTGAAAAAGAAAAGTACAAAGAATGAACTGTTGATATATGTGTTGATTTTGTTATGTAGTTATCAGTTGGAATCCCTGGAAACTGCCATAAAGCAGAACACCATTGTTTACTTGGAGACTGGGTCTGGAAAGACCTTGATTGCCATAATGCTTCTTAGAAGCTACGCTTACCTTCTTCGAAAGCCGTCTCCGTATATAGCTGTTTTCTTGGTCCCGACTGTTGTTCTGGTGACTCAGGTATCCACTTAAATTTCTCTCCTAGTCTAAAGATGGAACTGTTTATTTTTTTTTTTCATTTGTTTTCTCATGCTTTGGGTTTGTTATACTGTTTTCAAAACTGTCTATTTGGCTTGTCCTAATGTTGTTCATCTTGTGATTTGATAATTACAAGCAAGGAGATGCTTTAATGATGCATACTGACTTGAAAGTCGGCAAATATTGGGGAGAAATGGGAGTTGATTATTGGGATGCTGCTACATGGAAAAAACAAGTGAACAACCATGAGGTGTTTATGCACT
>JBDJHY010000007.1:3900721-3921659 GCA_039654485.1 Withania somnifera
ATATTTTGTATATATAGTTAATATATAGTATATATCTTTAGTATAAATTATTAGTATATATTGTCAATATGTTTATCTATCCTTAATATATTTAGTATATATATATTTTTGGTATATTTAGTATATCTTTACTATGTTTAATATATGTCTTTAGTATGTTTAGTATTTATCGTTAGTATATCTTTATTATATAATATATATCTTTAGTATATATCGTTAGTATATAATATATATAAAAATATTATTAAAAACTCTTGTATATTCGTACTAACTTTAAACTATATAAATATATATTTGTATGAATTAAACGTGTATAATTTTTTTAAACGAAATTATTATTCATATCGGATTGAACCGAACACTGTTCACATGAATAAAGTCGATCCGTATCAAACATTTCTAACCCTTGATTGGCTCAACCTATTTAGAATCAGATAGAAAAATACTAAATCAAACTCGAAACTGACTAGGTTAATTTTTTTTTTAGCCGAATCGGACTAACCCGATCCATTGACAGCTTTAAGTAAAAGGTATGCAAGAATGAAAAAGATAGGGTCAAGTGTATATATGTATATATATATATTGTATACCACTTTGCACTATCTTTAGATTACAGAAAGGATTAGATATTACAATTAAAATACTAGGGTCTTGCCAAAATAAACTATTATAAGTACGTACCAGCAGACTATACAAGTTCAGACAATCTTTTAATTTAGTCCTCGTGTACCACTTTTTTTTTTTTCTATTGATATGTATAGAATTTCGTAGCAGCATTAAATCATAGTTCTAAGTCATATATGATTATAATTCTTTTATTTAACATGTGTATATACTATATACACACACACTCAAGCCTCAAGGGCATATTAATATTTAAAGAATTAGAAAGGGACAAATTCGATAGCTAAAGAGTAAAATTAATCACTAAATCTATTTAATGATGGATTAACAATAAATTATTTAAAAAATATTTAAATAGGGTGATTTAACGACCTATGAGGATTCAAAAAATAACTTACTAAAATGTTCCTAATTGAGAATTAAACATGTAGCTTAAACAACTTTTGAATCTCAAGATTTTTAATACTGCATTAGAATTACCAATTATATATATAACAAATTTTATAGAACTTTAATTACTTTTATCCTATTTGCTTAGTATATTTTTTTGGTTCTTATTCAGCAATAACGAAAGCACTTTCCCTTACTGGCTTCACTAATATATATATATATATATATATATATATTCTGTGTCCAACTTTCAGAACTCATTACTTATATGCTATGGAAGTCTTTTTTTTTTTTTTTTTTGACAATATATAGTCGATGTTATATTATCAGTATTTTCTTTATGAAGAATTATATGTTATTTCGATTTTGTGAATCATCTTAATCTGATAGTGTGAAAATATTAATGACAGAACACATAGAATTAAATAAAAGTTATCCATGTTACTATAGCCAAACTTGGTTCATAAATTTTACAATCTAATCCCTCATCAACCCTATATTGGCTCTTCATTTTGAACCCTATAGATGTTTTTGGGATCAGAGAAAACACTGCCCCTCATTTATAGGGCACCCCATTTATGACCAACAAGAAATGGAGAGAGAAGGGGGGTGGGGGTGTCTAGGGGGGTTGGGTGGGTGAAAAAACTTGAGTTAGAGCTTCATATAAATCTTCACCTTATGCTTTGGGAAAAATGGTTCCTCTTCATATAAATATTTTTTCTTGGACCATTGCTATTCTTTTTTTTTTTTCTCCCTTCTTCAAAGAACTTAGTCTACAAGCCTTTTTTTTTTTTTTTTTAATTTCTAGTACAACTTCATGCATGAGCATTTAGTGGAAAAATTGATACTCCATATATAGTGTTGTTTCAAAGTGTTAATTTAATCAAGATTTTTTTATATCTTGATTGATGGCTTCTTCAATGAACAACTGGCTTGGATTTTCACTTTCACCACATGAAGAAGTACTCACATCATCACAGCATCAAAGTTCACATCAAGAATGTTTTGATCTTACTTCTCATCATCATCATCATCATGAATCAACAGTAGTACTTCCTTCATTAAATGTTGTTCCTCATGATAATACCCCTTTTGGTATTTTTGAAGCTTTCAACAGAAATCACCATCAATCACAAGGTGAGTTCTATGACGGCCTTTCATGAAAAAACCCTATGACGGCCTTGCTTGTGTTAAATTTGAGCCTTGACTTGTCAGTTTTATGTGATGCTGACCTCAATGAGTAACTATTAAAGACCCTAACTCTTCAAAAGAAAAGGAAAGAAGGAGAGAAGATCCAGAATGTTAATGGTGTGTGGGTTTAAAAAAAGGGTTTTTTTATCCATTGGTTTCGTTAGTATGACACAGATATATGACCCACCAGTACAAGGATTCATTGGCTTTAATGAAGTGTTAATAACATGACTCTTTTAAGATGAATTCTTGTTAAACGATTGTATGTTTTTTTTTTTATAAAAGATGATCTATTAACCCTTTTGCCTATGATTGATATTTTTTCACTTATTTATTTTATGCAGATTGGAATTCTCATGGTTCTGACTATAAGGCCACATCAGAGATGTCTATGCTAATGGGTGGTTCATGCAACAGTCAACATCTTGAAAGCAATCAAGAACCACCAAAGCTAGAGAACTTTCTTGGGGTTGGTGAACAAAAGCTTCAACAAATCTGTAGTAACAATAACAACAACATCAACAATATCTATTGTAATGCCCCTAGCAGTATAAGCGTAAACAACGCTAATAGTATTATAGGGCTTTCAATGATCAAAAATTGGTTGAGAAATAACCCTAACACTACCACCATCACGACTACTCGATCGTCACAAGATGATAAGGAGGCTGGGGTTGTTGTGGTGGTTGCTGATAGTGATGGTGGTGGTAATAATGCACAATCTTTGTCACTTTCTATGAGTACTGGTGGTGGTGGTGCTGGTGAGAATAGTTGCTCGTCTGATAATAACAAACAAGAGATTGTGAATCGGTGTAATGGTACTACTGATGGACAAATAAGTGGTGCAATTGAAGCTGTGCCTAGGAAATCTATTGATACATTTGGTCAAAGAACTTCTATCTACCGTGGTGTTACAAGGTTTTTTACTTGTTTAATTTCATCTATTTCAAGTCATTTATAATAATTGTGCATTCTTAGTTGAAATATTATACTATATTTTACTACGTAAAGAAATTAATACTTCAACTAGACATTAATATATATATATATAGTCCATCAATAACGTAATGATTAAGGATGAGAAAGCATAATAAGTTTCTCTAGTTTATTTGTTTTAGCAAGTCTAATTGCTACTATACTTTGATTTTTCTCCATTTCATTTCATTTCTACCTCTAGCTTCTCTTTTCTTCTCCTTTATTATTTTTATTTTTGTTTGGTACCAAAAAAAATCTTGAATAATGATTCCTTAGCTCTACAAAGGGAAGGGATTATCAAAATTCAAGCTAAGAAGGCACCAAATGTTTCCTAGGCTATATCTATATCAGGTACAGTCTCTCTAACCCCACATGCAATGCTAGGGGGGAAACGTTTGCATATGTTGATCCTACTTTCTCCCAATCTCACTTGTTAGAAATATGTTGGGCATGTTATTTTTGCTGTAAGAAAGACACCAAATGATCTATTATATACTCGAGAAAAATATTTTTCTTTTATTTTAATGTATTCTCGTTTTCGAGTCTCTTTCTTGTTTTGCATTGTTTTTCTTGAGAACATTTTTTTTTTCTTGCTCTAAGTTATTTTTAATGTAAATTATTTTGATGTAGGCATAGGTGGACTGGGAGATATGAGGCACATTTGTGGGATAATAGTTGTAGAAGAGAGGGACAAACTCGTAAAGGAAGGCAAGGTATATTATATTTCATTTAATTTGTCTCCCACTATGTATATACATGTTTACTTTTATTTATTTATTTATTTACAAAACATTAAACTTTGATGAGTCTTACTAATTCTTTTTTTTTTTCCTCTCATTCTATTTCATGGTGATATATTCATGGACCCAAACACTTGTAATCTTGATGCAGTTTATTTGGGTAAGTTATATACTATAATTCCTTCTAATTTATGCACATTTCAAAAACGAAAATATTTATATATGTAATGCGATGACTCGTTGTTTTCACAGAGTTTAACTTTTATATATGGATAGTTTTTAAAGATTTTTAAATTAGTTACCAAATCACCGAAATGATAAATACATGCAACTATCCAAATATTATATACTGGTCGGACAAATTCAAAACTTTTGTTTAGACTATAATTATGAACTTAGTAACTAAAACGAGCGATGAATTCAAAATATTTTTTGAAACTTGTAAATTTTAAATCTTGAATGCACCTCCGTTTCTAATTGTCTTTCTAATATACTTCCATTTAAATGTTTTTGTAGGAGGATATGATAAGGAAGAAAAAGCAGCTCGTGCTTATGATTTAGCTGCACTTAAGTACTGGGGTCCTACAACTACCACAAATTTTCCAGTAAGTACATGGATATTTTTTAATGTTATTTGGACTCGTAAGATCGATTGAGTTGGTGCAACATGTGATTTTTCATATGGAAGTTCGGGGTTCGATTCCCCTACCAATGCCTTTCTCAGTGGAG
The DNA here is from genome assembly GCA_039654485.1 of Withania somnifera. Taxonomy (NCBI): domain Eukaryota; kingdom Viridiplantae; phylum Streptophyta; class Magnoliopsida; order Solanales; family Solanaceae; genus Withania; species Withania somnifera. The sequence goes on from JBDJHY010000007.1 coordinate 3,905,371, forward strand.
AATGTTGCACCAGACTAGCTTGTCTAGTGTGCTTTTGCTTCTCCAAAGTTATTTTGTGAGTTATTGCACAGGAGTAGGTCTATGAGCTGCGAGTTTATCATGCGTTCAAAAATATAATTATTTCTTATATTTAATTAATTGAAAGTATTTTATTATTTGTGAAAAAAAATTTAGATTAGCAACTATGAGAAAGAGATAGAGGAGATGAAGCATATGACCAGACAGGAATATGTTGCATCTTTACGAAGGTACATTTACAAGTTTCATTTTAAGAGAAAAAAATTATGTTTAAATTTTTCAAGAAATGAAATATAAGTAATTATAAACATGTGATATTTTATTTTATTTTTGGACTTTATTATAGGAAGAGCAGTGGTTTTTCTCGTGGTGCATCGATTTATCGAGGTGTTACAAGGTAATTAAATTACATGCAAATTTTTCGAGATATTATTTCTTCTACTCGGGTCGGGTTACATTTCATATGGTAACTATATCCGTAGTAGGTATCACATTTTTGAGATTTTTAGTGATCAAAATCAGACTTTTAATTAAAAACTCGCTTTTTAGTCCTTTAATAGACATTTTTCTTTAGTAATAGTTAGTTTTGAATTCTAATATCACAATGGACTGTATCGATTTATTGAGGTGTTACAAGGTTAAATGTAAATTTATTTTTTTTTATCGATATTTTTCAAGATATAATTTCTTCTACTCGGGTAGGGTTTTGCATTTCATATGGTAATTATATCAATAGGTATCACATATACACGGCTTTTAGGGATAATGACTCATTCTTTTGGTCCTTTGATAGCATTTTTCTTTAGTAACAGTCGAGCTGAATTCTGTTAGTGAAAATTCTAATTTCAACGTGGAGTTCAAAGGTAAAATGCTTTTTCTCATTTAGCTTTCAAATATTTTGGTGATATTTAATAGGCACCATCAGCATGGAAGATGGCAAGCAAGAATTGGAAGAGTTGCTGGAAACAAGGATCTTTATCTTGGCACTTTCAGTAAGGGCTTCTTCCCTAAATTCATACAATCTCCTGAATACCAGTTCGTAGTTGTTTTTTTAGGTGGCAAATTTAATGTGCGGGTTGAGTTAAAAATTTGGACGAGCCAAAACAGGTCAAATCAATAAACGAGCATGATCGTAACCTATCCAACATGACTCAACATCCCACTTTTCTTTTAAGAGAATACTTCGTAACAAATTTTAGTCTTCAGTTATGATCTATAGCTATAACTTCAAATAATTACAATTCGTAGCCTCATAGCTTGTTTTTAAGGGTTACCTCCTAATTGTTCCCTTGTAATTTTTTTATTATTCTTTTAGGCACACAAGAAGAAGCTGCTGAGGCTTATGACATTGCTGCAATCAAATTCCGTGGACTAAATGCTGTGACCAATTTTGAGATCAACCGATATGACGTAAAGAGCATACTAGAGAGCAGCACGTTGCCCATCGGAGGGGCTGCTAAACGTCTCAAGGACGTTGAGCAGGCGGAAATCGCTCTGGATTATCAAAGAGCAAGCCAAGAAAACATAGCTACTCATCTGATCACGAATGGTTCTATTGGTAGCTATGGTGCGAGCCACTGCTGGCCTAACATCGCGCTTCAACAAGCTCAACCATTAACCGCGATGCATACTTACCCTCATAGCCAACAAAGGGTATGGTGCAAGCAAGAAGTACAAGATTCTTCTGATCATCTTAATATGTCTAGTCAAAATTATCAAGATTTTCATCCACTTCAATTGGGGAATGCTCACAATTTCTTGCAGCCTAATTCAGCTCTGCACAATCTAATGGGCTTGGATAATTCTTCTTCAACAATGGACCACAATAGTGTTACATATCATCAAGGATTTGGATATGCAAGTAATGGTACTCATCATGGGGGTGGTGGTGGTGGATTTGTGTTGCCACAGTTGAGTTCAATTATTGCTCATCAAGAAAGCAATCAGCAAAACCAAGTAAATGGATATGGAGAGAATGATGCGAAGCAATTACAACTTGGAAATGACAACTTATTTGGTTACTATCATTCCCAACAATCAACATCTAACGGCTCGGTTAAGGCTGGTCTATATGCTCATCAAGAGCCCGCCTTCAACAATTGGATGTCAACAACTGTACCGGTTACTCTTACTTCGAGGAATAACACCATGTCCATCTGCCATGGTGCGGCCCCCACTTTCACTGTGTGGAATGACACTTAGACCTCTCATAACAGACTATGGGGAAATCTAGCTAGCTAGCAAGGAATGTATACATAACTAATCTCTAATCTTTCTTTCTCTTTTGCTGCTCATTTTTTTGCTAAAAAAATCAACTCAAGAAAGATAGATGGTTTCTTTTTCTTTTTTTGGTTGCTTTAGTGCAAATGCTAATTTTGTTGATAGGACCTGAAGAGTGAAGTTCATGTATAGTCTATCCAATTGGCTATAATTTTGGGAACTTCACTCTTAGATCCTCGGAAAGTAAATGCTTTGTAATTTTTGGTTACATACTACAATGCAGATATTGGGAATTTTCCATTTATTGTGTATGTTTCACTTACTGTTTATACATTGTTGCAGCATATACAATGTGACATGCTTATGTCCAATTACTAGCACAGTAATTCAAAAGCAACGCAATCTGACTTTTTGTTGCAGCTTTCATCAAATGTATGATATCTCAAAAAAGTAATTTTCACACTTAAAAGACAACTTGTTACATACCTCTTTCTTGACCCAAACTATCACCAATCGCATAAGAAGAGTGTTTTATACTCGCCTCCGTGTTATTGCCATGTCAATGCCACATCACTAAAATTTTCTTTTTTTTTTTTTATTTTTATTGTTTCTTCTTGACAAAATACCACCAAACCGCCACAATACCACCACCATTATCATAATCAAATCCTTCACCACCAAAAACCATAACCGCAACAGATTTTGCAACCCACTGCCAAATTCACCACACTATCATTAAACCTGTCATAGAAACTTTGCTAGTCTCACCATTGTTGAACACAAATTCACATATTTCGCCACTATTGTTCCTCTCTCAGAGCTTCAATTTTACAAAACAACCTTTAAAAAATGATGAAAATTATCGCTCTGCAATCTTCATTCCTCTAAATTTCCATCTCACAAACCCCCCATATTTTCCTGCTCCATCATGGATACTCAGCGACGGTAACAAATACCTCAACAAATCAGAACCCAAAACCCAAATCAAAACACCCCAAGAACCCTATTTAATAATTGTTATCAACAAGGATTGTGGTGGGATGAATAGAGTGCTCGCACTCTTAACCAGAGGTCTTCTTATCACGAGGTTATATTTTCAAATTCTACAAAACTTTCGGTATACATGAAAGTACTGTTTAATGAAAGAATAGCAGGAAAGAAAACCTCTGGATTATTGCGTATATATACATGAAAAAACATTGTGATTACAGCAAGCATTCGCTCATTTTCCAATTTTCTAGAGTGCGTAATAAAAATAATATTGCTACTAATGTATCTACATAAACGATGATTCATGCAGGAACTATCCGTATACAGTTACACTACCAACTAATAAAACTGACAAAAGAAAAAAGAAAGGTTCTTAGGAAAAGCAAAGAAAGGTTCTTAGGAAAAGCAGAACACAAAACACATCGTTTACAAATTCTGACTTCAATAAAGGTCCATTACCCTAGAGGTCCTAGAATGCACCTTCTTTTATCGGATACGCCAAGCCACTTCTTGATAAGCTCGAAAACTTTCTCACCTCTTTGTAGTTCCCTGTGGCCAGCCCCAACTCCCACTTTTTCCACTGCTTTGAAATCATTAGCGTGCAATATTATAAGTAGAAGGTCAACAGTCACCCAAGATACTGAATATTTGTCAATAGCATCACCATAGATGCCATCTCCTTAATAAAAAGGTAAAAAATCACTCCTAAAAGCAAGCTTTCTCTTATATGTTAGTAGCATACACTAACTCCATTTGTCTTCATTACTAAGGCACTAGTTTGGATGGAAACCATGATCAGGGAGGTGGCCTTGCTAATATAGCTATCCGTCAGAAATAGCTGCATTCTGTTGCAGGCTACTAATACTATAGAACCTGGTGTTAGATAGAAATTTCTAATTTCTAGTTATCCTATTGATGAACTCTGATGCTCTCCACCAAACTAAGATTCAGTTTACCTGAAAGCCAAAATTTCTATATTGGCCCTTCCATTTTAGGATCCAAGATAAGCAAATGAAAATCATAAATGACGTTACCACATTTCTTGAAGAGCCGTTCTAGTTTCCAAAATAACCTCCCATCTTGACATACTCCCATCTGTCTGTTTTGAGTTCAAGTCAGTTATACAGTGGTAAACAATTTCCCTAATCTCTATTTGGTTTCCTCAAGTGTATGCAAGAGGGGAGTAAATGAAACAATGAAGAAGTTAGTCAAAGGAAAAGGTCACATCAAGATCAACATAACATGAAGTAGTAGTTTATATTTGTTGGAATCTTGGATAAGGTAAACTCTACCACTTTAGGTAATGAGATGAGCAAATAGTCATTCGAGAGGAAAGCAAAAGCAGAATATGAAGGTAATAGCACTGTATTACATTAAGAAGTTACAACTTACATATTGACTGAATTTCACAAGTACCCATCCAAAGTTCATAGTCATGAAGTCAATCATAATATATACAAGCTGTCATTTTACTTCATTCCAATGTCACAGCCGAAAAAATAATACTGCTATCTTTTTTTATACTACTAACTTTTTAAAAATATCCGTGTGTTTGGGCCAAGCTTGCGGGTACTTAAATTACCATTAATCTTATAATTTAAAAGAAGAGTAACAAACAAAATGTGGATATTAATTGTATATGTATTAATTTGATATATTAATTATAAGGCTAGCATTTTTATTTTAATTTTTTATTTATATATTAATTATCGATGGACAAATTATTTCATCTTTTGATCCACCTAAAATAATACATTAACTTTCTCATAAAGTATATCTTTATTTTTAGTTACCTAGATTTTCTATCCACACATTATTTTATATACAAATAATTTATTTCTTATTTATATCTCAAATGTTATATTAATTTATATATAAACAATGTGTTTTTTATTCATCTAACAAATATTTTATAGGTTAGACATATATAAGTAATTTATTTTCTATTCAACTATCAAACAACTTCTATTGTTTTTTTTTTTTTAGTTAGAAAAAATTTAGATGATTTTGAAGTCGTGTCACCATCAAGGTCAGGACAGGCCTGCGGGTCCAAAAAAAGGCTTATAAAGGTGTTATCAGATCGCCCACCATCAGATCCTAACATGCTAGCAGAATTCAAATTCTTGACCTTCAAAAGGAAAGATCGTCCTTCATCGGCTGCACCGACAACTGTTGACAACAACTCCTATTGTTATTGTATTGTTTATTGGTCTTTTGCGTTTATTGGTTGTTCTATTTATGTAGAAAAGTGTAATAATTAAAAATTTCTATGAGAGTTTACGTACATTTTTATCTATTCAATTTAGAGTTTACGTATTTTTCAAAAAACAATAGAAATATAGATATTTTATTGTAATAGTTAATTTTAATTGATGTTTAGTTTTAAATCTTAAAAATAACTTTAAAATAAAATAAAAAAATTGATAAAACAAAAAAGATAAACGAAACATAAAATATATTTTGAATATACTTCTTTAGTCTCATATTAGTTGGTCAAATCACTTTTGTGATTAATTTTTTTTAAAAGTGCTCACACTAGTTTGTACGATTTGTAAGAATTTTATTTTAAGGAATGAATTCGTAATTTTTTTATTTATTTATTTACAATTTCTTAATATGTTGTTAAGTAAAAGATAGAGTTTCTTTTTTATTTTCCGATAGTTGGCAAGAGCTATAACAGTTTACGATGCAGTTGGTTCGAAAACATAAACCAAAACAGTTGATTGGGAAGTCAGATCAGGCCAACGATCCTGCTCCGCTTTATACTAAGAAAGTGTGATTAAATCTAACTCTATTATAAAGCTAGTACACCAAGTAACTTCAAATTCTACTGTGCCAGTGCATTTTTGTAGTATATTTCCATTCTGTAGCATAAGTATAAAAATTGCAGAGTCAACATAAATAAGAATGGGAGTTAGATTATAAATCTTTTCTCTAATATATATATATATATAGTAATACTTACCCTTGATTTTTGAAAAATTATAAATGAATTTGCAAATTCGTTATTTAGTTTTTCAAAAAAATTATAATTAATTTTAGAGTTTTTCTTCCTTGAAAAATCCCTCTTATTTGTGAACCAAGCATGCATTTTTATTATCATCAATTATAATAATACTTTTTATGTTTTTTCACTTAGTTTCGATATCTATATTAAAGCTTTGAGTAATCTAAAATTTGTGTTTTAATATAAGTTAATCTCTCGGTATAATTTTTATTGTTAGCTAAGTGCTTCTTAATAAAATTGAGGGACTCAATCCGAAATCTTTTATTAAGAACTGATGCATCTTCTCGATTAAAAATAACTTACTGAAAATGATTACAAAATTTGAGGATAACATTCAACCAAATACGTTTTTTGGTGAGATTTTTTTTTTCTAAAAATTTCTCCAAGCATAATTTTTATTTATTAATTTGTTGTTCCGCAAGAAATTTAATTTTTTCATTTTTTTTCTTTTAAAGGTATTTCAATCAGTCACATTTGGATAAGATATGACATGTATATATTTATATTATTTATTATAAAGAAGAATAAGACATTTTCAATGAAATTAAAGTCCCACAAGCAATTAATAACAAACACATCCAGAAATAAATAAACAAATAAATAACTATCATTATCTTCTACATAGTTTTGGAGAGATATGTTGGGTTGTTTTGATTGTTTGTAGTATATTAGGTAGTCTCGTTTTATGTTATTTGTGTATTATTTATTGGTTTTATATATTTCTTTTTGAATTATTTTATTTTATTATTGAGATAATCTCTCTACTTCAACTCTAAGACAGTAGTATGAATTAACTGTATACACTTTATTATTTGTAGATCCTACTTGATGAAAATATAATAAAATTATTATTATTGTATTTTTCAGATATAAATATGCAATCACCAAATACAAGTTCGTTAATTACAATTTTAATTATAGTGAAAGAATTCTACAACTTTCTAATTAAAATGGGGCAAAATAATGACTAGATATATTGATTATAACAAGTTACTAGAGTTTTGTAAAATTAAGCATTATCCACTTCTATAATTAGCTGACCTCTTAACTACAACATTTTTAGGGGTCATTTGTTGTGGAAAGAGTACAGATAATTTTGAGACAAAATGTTAATATTATCTTATTTTGCGTAAATTTTATTAGAATTAGTAAATAATATCATGAAGAAATAATAATATTAAAATTAATCATCTCAAGATAAAATAATAAAATATTATTTTTGATAGGCATTACTTGAATTGAAGAAGAAAGACAGAGCTAAGTTAGCGTACTCACTATGCAAACAGACTCCACTTGTGGAGTGACGCTAAATATGTTGATAACTAATCTGATATAACTTACGTCAATATAACTAGAATCTAGTCCTTAGTAAGCTTCATGTATTTCAAATCTTAACTAATCAAACTCCCTATCAATACTTTTCAACATACCTCTGCCTCACCTTACACCCACCACGGTGGATCTTCCATATCTCTTTACTAGGGCATTAGGGCATCTCATCATATGTATTTGAACATCTCAATTTCGCTTCCCTCGTCGTATACACCATGAAGGCCACTCCCTCCATATCCCAATTTTATAAACGTCTATTTATGGCATTTATGGTAAAAAATTAAAAAAAAAAAAAAGGAACAAGCTCATCAAAGCTATTTATGGTTAAAACAAAAAAAGGCTCCACCAACTTGATTTCATCACACAAAACTGGTTAACATCAAATGAGTTATCTTCATTATCACATAACAACAAATCCAATAGTACATTACAATAAACAAACATCATAACAAACTAAATACAATCGAAGCACACATCCAAACAGCCCCAATCAGCATTTCTGGTAACTCCGAAAACAGCTTCTAAGCATTTTGTGGACATTCTTTCAGTGACATGAGCACATTTTTGCTAGCCACCTTTATGGCCATTTTTTTGTCTTGTCCCGAGCACGTGTTCTTGTGAATAACACCATTGGCTTCAACCTCAACTGTAATGTATGCTATACCATTCTCGCGAGAGACAACATTCTTCTTCTTTAGATAACCTTTTAGATCACATAGTTCAGTTAACTCTCTTATAGGGTGGAGCTTTACTGTATGAGGTGTAACCAATGGTTCCAAGAGAGGTCGTATGCTCTGAAATGTAGTATATTTGTCAAAGCCAGAATCAACAAAGACCGCCCCAGCCAGAGACTCAATAACATCACCAAGCACCTATAGCGAATCAAAAAAGAAAATGAGCTAAACACTTGGCATATACAATACAACAAATCCACACTAATCTTAAGAAGAAGCTCTTTGACAAGAAAGAACTTCCAGTAACATTTCCCTCTATATCTTAACTTTGAGGCAAGTATGCAATACCTTTGGGAAAGTACTTTCGGCCTCGTATCCGAATGTGGACACTAGATCCAATTTCTCGAAATCCTCTACAGTACTTAATATTTGCCTCTGCAGATCCTGTGAGGCATGTAGAATGTGTTTGTGCAGGCCAGCTTTAACTGCACACTGAGCATAACATTCGTTGTTTACAGAGGCAGACCTCAAATCAGTAATTAGACCTGGGGTCAGTCTCGGATATTTGAAGTAGAGATGTTTTGTAACAACATAATCTAGCACTGCATCTCCAAGAAACTCCAAGCGCTGCATAGGCAGGTGATCATCAGCATTTGACTCAAGAATTAAAGACACAAGTACTGGTTGTAAAAGAACAAACTATGAATGTAGGCACTTGATAATATATCGATTCAAATGTGAATCTATCCTCAGTATGCAAGGAAGGCTAAACAGACTGCAAAGAAACCACGACACAACAAAAAATGATTCATTTCATTGTATAGCACACTTATTTAGGAAAAGCCAGACTTAGACTTCCTCAATCTCAACATCGTTTCAAGCATTGAAGCATCTTTGTTCATATAGTCATATCGATGGCAAGAACTTGTACTTAAGAGTTCATTTCTTTCTCAGGTGAACTAAGAGCCATAAAATAATGTTTCCAATGGAGAACAGAACTCAAAAGGCAACAAGCCATGAAGTACAGCTCTTGTTTTTATGATATTACTCATCTTGAGCTCTCATACAATATATTGGTCCAAATGTGAGGATACGCATATTGAACTTAGAATAAGACGCAAAGAAAACAAGACAGGATTCATATAATCTTTATATAAAACCATGAAACTTCCTTCACTGAATAAAACTATGCATATTATTTCCCGATCACTAGCAGCTGTACGAAGAACCATCAAACACTCTGCAGCTTTAGGTTAATGAAACATTCAGGTTCACAACGTTCCCAATATAGGAAGCAATACGTTTTAGTAATAAAAAAACTGCAAAACATAGATCCAACTACTTAACAACGTCAAAATACATAATAAGTATTTACAAGGATAACCTGATAGCAGCGTGGAATCTCAGGTATCATGAAAGATCCGTGGGTTAGCGCTTCAACAAGCAAAGAAGGATCATTGAACTTGTAATGTAGCAGGTTCTCCAAGTATCTGACATTGACTAGCTTGTCAGCATTCATAGGGAAATGCCTTGGTGTTGGTGCATCAACAAAATTGATGTCTATCCCAAGCCATTTCATAAATGATAAAGCTGCTGCTTCCCCGCCTGAGCTGAGGTAGGCACCTATTAGAGCCTCAACGACATCAGCTACTCTCTTACCTTTAATCTTCAGTTTTCCCCTACTATACATTTTATCTGAAGACGTTAATAACTCTTCATCGAAGCTGTGAATTTGAGAATTATCACCAGGAATGAGCCACCCTTTAAGTTCGAATGGTTCATTACGGATAAATCCCTGTAATCAAATGTATTTGATCAAGGGAAACCAAAAAGAAGAAAAAGGAAAATGAATTTAGATAGCATTTGCATTACCAATGCAGAAGAATATGGAGTTAACCAATAAAATTTTAAGGAACTCTAGGAAGTAGGAACTCTTTAAAAAACCACTAGGATATTAACTTATACAAGTATCCAAAAGCACTCGCTTAAAATTGACATGTCCTAAAATAAACGAACAACAACTAATGCACTTGATGAAATATGCATATTTGACAACTTCTAGGTGGCAGGTGCGATTAACAGTCAATATTGAATCTTTGATGAAACTGTAGGAACAAATATCCCCTGGTTGTCCTTAAACGTCAATGAGACATATCAGAAAGAAAAAAAAAAGTCATCCATGATTAATAGAGACATGGAGTTGAGACTATCCAAACTACATATCATTAAGGAACACCTACTGGTATTTTACGAGCACATCCAAGCCTGCACAGTGCAGCATTGGAAATGATTTTGTTTTTCTTGACGGTGAGAAGACCCTCGTGATGATTTTCGTAAGTCTTGAACAGCTTTATACTGGCAGCATATTTCAAAAATGAATCTCCAAGTGTCTCAAGTGATTCCAAATGAAACATTTCAAGGCATTTCTTTGTTGTCATTGCTTCCAAAACCTAAAATAATAAAATAAGAAGCAATTTTTGAAGACACTTTCCCACTTATGGAAGCTCTAGCATGAGAGCATGTATGAAGTTCACAAGTCACAGCTTAAGAAAGATTGATTTACGTAGAGCAAAGATCTGAGATGAGATCATAGCAGCACATACCTTAGAGGTTGGGATAAAAACATTTAGTCTGCAGTGATCCAAATGCATTCTTTTCAAGTTTGAGGCCATAACCAAGGACTCAATCCGATGCATGATGGAAGGAACATATGAATAGGTATGAAGAGTAGAAATAGAGACAGGTGACATGATCAGGGAACAAAGTTCAGGAGGTAACTCCACAGATGAATTACTTGATTCTGCAAGACAGGCCAAAGAGGTCACACAAAAAGGAATAGGTCGTTCTCTAGTGATCATATATAAGCATAAAAACAAAAAGAGAACCACATGATCAAACCTTGGGTTTTCTGAGTTCTGCATCTCTGAAGGTAATTGTGCACTTTACAAATATGTTTTCCTCTAAGAAGTGGTTCTCTTTCGAAGCATATGTCGATCCCATGCCTGTAAACCGCACCTTACTTAATATTTCGAAACCAAAAGATGATATATGGAAAAGGAGCAACAGGAAATCAGTAGCTAATTGTACAAACCGCTTTTTGTAGTATTCCATGTAGGTAATGGATACTCCAGTTCTCATATCCATCAATGAATTGCAATCCAAATTATCCAAAAAACCGGTAATGCAGTATATAGAGCCATTATGAGGTGTACAGACCAATGAATTCTCCATCATGCAGCTACATACTACCCCAGTTTTGGTGTTAACATTGCGTTTGCGACCTTGTGTAGAACACCAATCCATATGCTTATCACCGGGAAATTGAGAAGGAAAAAGCAAAGAATTCACACATTTCCAGTTTATTTCAGCGGGTGTACCCAAAGATGGGAGCAAAAGATAATCAGAAACTGCAGAACCTATAGGCGATTGAACTATAGCCAAAGCGTCCTGCAGTTTACTCAAATCACGGTCAAAAAGAATTCTGAAGACACTGACTTGAAACCTCCGACACCGTCGAATCTAGAGAGAGAGAGAGATACAAAAGTATCACCAACCATCTTTACAGATAATGAGTAAAGGGATGATAAAGCCATAAAATAATAGTCACCTCTTCAGAAGTAAGCGTAACAACTTTACTATAATTTAGTTGTACTTGCAAGCGTCCCCTATCAACGTCCAAGTCAAATGCCACTATTTCATCATCAAACTTGAGCCTTGTCCTAACAGCAAGTATAATCCCATGAAGATGGATATCGTTGTAACAGTCATGTTGCAACTCAACTAGGTAGCAGTAGTACACTGCTTCTGAATCAATGCCGCAATGACTAACCAATTCCGGTGGAAAGTATTTTGATTCTTCAACAATAGGGATTTGACATTCTGCACAATACCATAGATTAGGAGTCAAGTACCAGTCAATGAAAACCACATTAGATAAAAGTTGTTAGAATTACCCAATTTCTTGTTGATGGTTTCTTCCTCCACGATATCTGGAACAAGATTTTCAGTCAAGGCACCCACACGATGAAGTTCTTTGCAAGCTTCCAGGCATGCAAGTTTCTTCAATATTCTGCTATTACCCTGTACACTTACAGGTTTTTGCAGAGGGCAACTTTTAGGCAGTTGTAGGGTGCAGGTTCCTGTTTCCTTGTCTATCACAAACCTAGGATTGGGTTTAAAGTACCTACAATTGAATTGAATGTCAGCAAGTAATGCTATATTTAGCACATAACTGAAAGATACCAGATCCTTAACACATGGTAAAGTGTATGCAATACAAACCCATCTGACGGCAGCCTTGAGCAATAGAAGTATAACAATGATACACTAGAACTTAGGGTGACCACTGCTCCAGTGCTTTCAACTTTGTAGCACGGCTCGACATACAATTCATCATCTAAAGGTGAACATGGATCAGAAGCATGACGTAGTGATTCTTGCCGCATTATCTCCCCACTAACCATATAGTTTTGTATGCGAGTGAGGGTTGAATCATCCCCACTAGGATTTGAGTCAAAATGAGAATGAACAGTCCATAGTTATAATCAAATCTTCCAAATGTTATCATTGATAATCGCACAAAATGTCAAGAGCAAAAGTAATTGTTTGTCTATTAAAAATAACAGCAGAAATAGAATGTTCCTGTAAATAACACACTAAAAACAAGAATGAAGAACTCTGAAAAACATCCATAGTATCAATTAGAATAGATTGACAAACACACCTTCTAACCATCAGAAGAAAGTCAGAGTTCTGCATTCGAGCTCGTCCACGAGATTGTATAAAGCTACAAACAGTAGCTGAGGGATCAAACCGAATGACAAGGTTGCAACTTTGAACATCCAAGCCCTCTTCGAGAATAGATGTTGCTACAATAATGTTCACCTGCAGCGTTTCCATAAATAACACGCTTTAAATATTCAGAAACTATCCAAAAAGCAAAAAAAAAAAAAAAAAAGACTTACCACACCCTTGCGAAATTCTTCAACAATTTTATTTTGAATTTTCCTACTTTGTGACTGCACCACAGAAGTATGTCCTGCTGTGTACTCAGTTCTCCAACCACTTAGTTCTGGAAGCAACTCATTCAATAGAGACTGAAGAACAACGGCTGTAATAATTCTCTCAACAAATATGATGCATCTCAAATCCTTCAGGACCCTATCAGATTAAAAACAGAAGTTTACATGTTACCAACTAAAAGATTGTAGCACTAAATCACTAGATTTATAATCCTATTTCCCAACAACAGAGTGGATAACCTCTCCAAATTAAATCCAGGGGAAGTGCCAACAAGTACATAAAAGAAAAAGTTCATATAATTATTGATGAATCCAAAGCAGGCTCAAGAACAATACAAAGAATTGTAAGATCTTACAAATATTTAATTGCATCAACACTAAAATCACATATTATTATATATATGTGCTTCCTCAAAATCTCTGGAAGGAAAGTAAAGCATGTCCATTTCGCCAGGGAAACAAAAGGATGGCCTTCCTTTATAAAAATGTTAAAAAAATCTAACCGACCACTTCTCTCTTTTCTATTTATTCTACAAACTTCAAATAAATTGAATAGACAATTTGACAAATTAGTAGATTCAATATTCAACTGCTCTCACCTGTACTCTAGAAGAGACTCTAGAAGACAATTAACTTTGGATGACAAATATCCAGCATCTGCATTTGCCTGAATATCGCCACCAATTGACCAATGTTGCCCTATGTATAGAAGAAAGAAATCAACAAAAAATGTTACAGTTCAAGGAGAAAAGAAAATAGATGTTACCAACTACGATACCAGAAGGCAAGCAAGCTGAGAATATCTTAGATGCATCCAAGCTGAAATCTCTAACAATTGTTTGAGAACATGCATCCAATTCTCCCCATGAAAAGAAGACACTGTCTTCACGGGACAAGAACTCAGCTGCCTGATTCAAACCAAAGTCAAGTCATGTTCGGAAAATGATTGGGGGCCAAAACATTTATTTATTTATTTATTTGCACCAGCAAGGATAAAATCTACCTTGAGAGCCAGCCAAGCACCCATCTCACTCAAACAAAATGAGAAATCTGAATAAAGTCTTGCTAAACGTCTTCTTGTAGATGCAGCCCTCATATCAGACAGTTCTGACTTTGAAAGCAAACAGTCATGCTGCAATGATAAGTAAAGTTAAAACAACAAAAATTGGAAGAGAAAAAGTGTCTGATCCATACTTTGAACAAGCCAACGTGATTGCTCCAATCACTATTATACAAGGATAAATTAAGGTTAAGTTAGTAGTCTCAGTAATTTTTCAAGGCACTTCACATTTTCTACTTGGACACAAAACTACAAAGAAGAGGCAACATAAGCTAACTGATAATAGATACAAGAGAAGATATCTTCAGAGTAGGATGAAAGGTTCGCATGAACGTTCAATAAAGTAGGAAGACAAAATCCATTAGCTAAAGAATTGATGTTTACCTTTTCTTTCAACCTTTCCAGGTCATGAGCTAAACCAAGAAACAATGTGCAAGGAATATCGACATGTTTATACATCTTCAGCTTCAGATTAGAGAATGGGATATACTCTGCCAAAACAGATTCACTGCTACACGTGTATACCTTCATTTGAAAAGGAGATCACAAATAGAGGAACAAAGCATATATCTAAATGTGTGTTTGTGTGTTTATGACTTCTACATATAAAAACAATATGACAAATGACAATTATCCAAAAGCTAAAATTTGGATGCTGGCACAGTTCTCTTCTCTGAACTACAAGAAGATAAATTGAGTGAACCTTGGAATTCATAAGATTCTCGAGGTCACAAATATTTTTCCAATAGCTATCTGTCGTGCTAGAACCTGCATAAAGTATAAACATGAGAATCCAGATAAGAGTCAGATAACTAATTCTTTAACAGTACGATGTAGAAGCATCTCAAAAGACGTCCAAATATATAAGACCAAATCCTACCAACCTTTAGACTTTATAGGGGAAGCAGTCATCCCAAATATTCTTGGAAGTTGTGCGCTGTCACACTTTAACTGGGGATGATAAAATTCCTGAAAGAAAATTAACCCTCTAAGAAAGAATTGCTCAAGCAACATACTAAGTCGTGATCAAGCAGAATTCTAGTTAGGCCTTTCTTATGAGGGTCACATATGTACAACCGAAGCAACGGCATGCCAACAGGGGCATCCATATCAGGTAAAATATAACATATAAAATCAAATGATATGAAGTATTGAAATAAAATATTTTTAAGGTGGAAAAAACTACATAATAGTAATGATATCCATTAACATATCAAATGTTGTATTAACGCTGCTCCATCCTTTCTGCCTTATGACATAAGAAGTAGGCTACGGTCCCAGAGATGAGGAACAAAAAAAGATCCAGAGGCAACACCATTAAGATTGAGTGTAACTTCTAACTTAAGTTTCAATGCAATACCGAAGTCATCAAATATTTGATAGTAACAACTAACATTGTGTTCTGTGGAGTGAAATGATCACATTTATTGTCAACGCAGTTATTTTTGGAACATTTCTTGGACTTCAAAATAACAGTCACAATTTCAGTCAATAACACAGATCTATGCCCAGCATATGCCTGCAAATGTACACATTTTTTTTAAATAGGTAGATTTATGCCAATGTGCACATTACTTACTGAACTCCATCATAATAATAATCTATTCAAACAATTTGCTTTGTTTGTGCAATAACCAAAGTGGGTCAAGTATTTTGGAACCGAGAGAGTGACACATATTATATAACAGCATTGTCCAATTGACGAAAACTGCACTTCAGAAAGTATAATCAACAATTGTTGTTAAAAAAATTGCAGCACAAACGATGTACCATCATTATGCTGGCATATTCGTGTCTTCCTCGTGCATTGTGGCACTCATCAAATATTATAATTTTTATCATCTTTATCTGTATAAAGCTATGCCTCAAAGCAGCAAGTAGTATTGCTGGAGTCATGACCATTACCTGAAAGGCAAACACCAGCAGAGGTTACTTATATAAATATACATACACACGCACACCAACAC
>JBDJHY010000007.1:3921759-3935583 GCA_039654485.1 Withania somnifera
GAAAATAGAGCTATAGCCTTTAGTAATATTGCATCTAATGAAAATTAATTAATGTTAGTAAATCTTTACCATTCTTTAATAAGATACAACGGTAAAGGATTTTATTATTATAGTGTTTGTGTATATATATGAGATAAATCACAAATGTTAAGAGCTCCCATCTCTTTTCTCCTTTTCCATTTAAGTGAAAATTCATACGACTCATTTGGGACTTAATTAATCAAGTTTAGTTTTTGGCTGGTTGCTGCTGGAATACTCCATTTATATTATTTTACCTGTCATGATTATTAAAAATAATTAATTTATATTTTTTAACCATAAGTATATTTAACATGGAGTTTAAGTTATCATCATTATAATAATATTTTAATATAAGAACTAAGTAAAAGAATATTTTACTATATGTATTAACATTTTATAGTTGGTTATATATTTTATTTTCGAATTACAATTTACAAATCCCACTTGTTGTAGATAATTTACCTGTAATTAATTACTATATTTAGAAAGGGCCTTTGTCTATCTTCATCTTCAATTTAAAAAAGGCTTTCATAATAGAAAAAGATAAAACTTTTGGAAAGAAGGAAAATATATAAAATAAAGTTCGTCTTATGCCATGCTTCGTTAGACTTATAGGTTAATGTTAAAGCACATCGCTTTCTTGGATGCGATGAGTGAGATGTTTCGTGCATTGAGATTCTGTTTTACGGCTAAAAAGGGATTTATAAAATTTAAATATCAAAACTAATGAGTATTATTTTAAAGTTTAAATTATGAATTATTATAAAATTGGAAAAAAAAAATATAACCGGTCTTTCAAAAAAATCAATGAATAAGCCTCTGAAAAATAAAATTTATAATTTTAAGAATAAGATCAATAATATAACTTCTTATAATATTAAATTTCGTTACACTAATAATATATATGACCTAAAACTCTTTATTTAATGTGAAAACTAGGGTTTCTGCAAGGCAAAATACTTTACAAACTTAAAAAGAAAAAAAGAAAAAGAAGGGATAATATTACTACCACAGATTTAAAATTAATTAAAGTATACTAATAGTGTATAACAAGTTATCGTGGTATTTTTTTTCTAAACTATCATGTTAGGTTTGAGTATCTACAAAATAATTTGTTAATCTAATAGTGTAAATTGAATTTTACACCTTCGTACGAAGTAAAAGCATTTCAAAGAAATAGCCGCATTTCAAAGTGACAACTTTTATCAATACTTTAAAATATAATAATAGCTAATAAACATGAAAAGTGTTGAAACGCCTACTTTTCCTATTATTTAATATATAAATTTGACTATAAATTATTAAATTCATTTAAATTAACACGCAAATAATTTAGAACGAATAAAGCAGTAAAAACCCAGCCTAGTGTCAACATGCATGCATATTTGTGACTTATATATCTGAAAAAAGAAAAAGAAAATAATTTAACAAATTAAATGCCTAGGAATACTCATTTCTTTGTTTCTCTCTCTCTCTCTTTTTTTTTTTTAATCTTTCTTGTTTTTTGATACTCTAAAAATAATTACTATATGTTATCAAAACCCTAGAACTATTCTCCGTTCTAATTGTCTACTTTTTTAAAAAAAATAAATTGTAATTTTAGTTATTATTTCTATATTAAAAAAATAAAAATTTTTATGTTTTATCCTTCACATTAATTATTTATTCTTTAAATTATTTTTCAAGATTTAATACTAAACATAATTAATAGAAATAATATGGTAAAATAATTATGTTAATTTATTTTTTAATGAAGTGTGACAATTAAAATTGAACGAAAGGAATAGCAAGCAGTAGTTACAAGTTCAAGAAAATCAAATCAACAATATCATTGGGGATTCAAACCTTTGCACTCAAAAAACAACAAGTGAAAAATCATGGGTCTCAACTATTCGATCATCTAATTTATAAGATATGTATAAAATATACAAGTAATATGTATTTTTAATATAATATATATATGAAAATTTTGGAATAACTGATAAAGTTGTTGTTGATCAGGAGGTCACGTATTTGAACTTTGAAAAAAAATCTCTGGGAAAAATATAAGATAAGACAATGTACAATAGACCCTTATGGTCGAACCGTTTCTCGAACTCCACAAATAGTAGAAATGTAGTGCATCGAACTATCCTTTTAAATATATCTTTTATACACAAAATATACACTGATATTCATAATTTTCCCTTAAATAAATGGAACTAAATGTCTAAATCTAACATTAGAGAATGAAGATAGAACTAAAGTAAAAGGGGGAAAGCAACAAAATGGAAACTTGTACTGATAATTCGACTTCGACTCCAAAATGTTTAAGTGATACTATACTATATACAATAACTCTTTAATATCAAAATAAATTGAAATTGATTACATGGATCATTATTAATCATATTTCAGCATTTAAATTCATATCAGGACGAGTAATGTTTTATCATGTTAAAATGAAAACATATTCAATAGAAATTCTTACTGCAATCATTTTAATTTAAAAAAAAAAAAAAAAACTTTTTGTGGCCCGTACAGTTGCCAAATTTCTGACCAAACTTGACAATGGAATTCGTACGGAACCATGAAATTATGCCTAGTATTTCCCAAAATAAAAATTCTTGAAATTTTTGTTCCTCAAATGTTTGATCTTGACTTTTCGGCCCTCGAATTATTTTTTAAGAATTAAAACGTCTGCTCATTTGGGCAAAACCGGACACTTTGGGTCTGAAACTCTTTTCATAGTAGGCCCATTACACTACATCTCATTTGGGCCTATAGTACTGTGATTCACCCCGTTCCTCTGTCTACCCCCCGCCAACTCTAAGAAGAAAAGGAGCAAAAAGGAGAAATGGGTATTCTGAGAATGTCAATTTTCTTTTTGATTTTGTTGTTAACATTGCAGCTTTGTAGTTGTTCAGGTGAATCTTGGAATAAAGAAAAGAGACAAATAATAGAACTGGCAGAAGATGTAGCATGGGTTGTTCAATTATCTGATCTTCATTTCAGTGTTCATCATCCTCAACGTGCCCTTAACTTTTCCAATATTATGGGTCCTACTCTTTTCATGATCAATCCTTCACTGGTATTCATCACTGGTGATCTTACTGGTAATAAATCTACTCTCTTTCCTTTTCTTTTTTCTTGTTGACATTTTTGCTATTTTAGATATAATTATTGGTCTTACTTTGTATTGGATTTGTGGGGTTGTGTTAGAACAAGTTCTTGATGATGGAAAATGATTCTGGAGGCAGTTTAGTGGAAAATCAAGGAAATTGGAGCTAAAATGTGTTTTTTTTTTTTTTATTGCAAAATATGATTGGTGATCTTACTCAATAATCTACATTTATTCCCAATTTTTCAATATATTAGTCCATTTTTTATTGAATTGTTTGATCTTACATTCTATTGAATTGAAGGCGAGCTTGGAGTAACCGGTAAAGTTGTTGTCACGTGAGCAGGCTTTAGGGGCTTTAGGACACCAAGCTTCCCTTTTTTATTTTCTATTGGATTTATGGGGTTCTTTAAAACAACTTTTTGATGATGGAAAATAGTTATGGAGGCAATTTAGTGTGAAATTAAGGAAATGGTGAGCTAAAAATGTGTTCTTTTTTGTTTCTTGGCAACGTTGGGTTCCAGATTGTGGCTGGTGGCTTTTATGGGGTTCCTCCAAAACAATTTTTTTGATGTTGGAAAATGTTTATGGAGGCATTTTAGTGGATAATTAAGGAAATGGGAACCAAAAATGTGTTCCTTTTTTGGTTCTTGGAAAAAGTGATTGGTGCGTTTTATGGGTTTCTTTAAGCTCTTGTTTAGCCATATATTTTGAAGTTAGAAATTGAAACTTGAAAATTTGATTGGTTCATGAAGTTGTGTTTAGACATGCATTTTAGTTTTACAAAAATTAAAATTTTGGAAGTGGAAGTCTCAAAATTTTTATGAGAATATTTTTCGTCTTGATTCAATTTCATGACCAAACAAATATTTAAAGATAATTTTTCAAAATCTACTCTCAAAATCTATAGTCAAATGCTTGCTTATAAAACAACTCTGTTAATACTACCGTTGGGTTGGGAAATGAGGCTGGTGGAGTTTGATTGGGTGAAAGGGGATTGGAGCAGACGTGAAAACGTTAGACCCTGTTTGGATTGACTCATTTTAAGTGCTTTTAAGCCACAATAGCTTTTAAGTACTATTGTAGCGTTTAGGTACGATAAAGTGTTTTTAAACACTTGTTTTTAGCTAAAATAACAAAAGTAAAGCACCCAAGGGTGTGGCCTATTGGTCAATGACGTGGATTGAGCACCATGAGGTCTCAGGTTCAATTCCCAGCAAGGCAAGTCACTAGGTTTTTTTTCATATGCTCTAGCCTTGGTGGACAGAGTTACTTGATATCTGTTGTTAGTGGGAGGTGTTTTTTTTCCATATGCTATAGCCTTGGTGGACAAAGTTACTTGATATCTGTTGTTAGTGGGAGGTGACAGGTATCCCGTGAAATTAATCGAGGTGCATGAGAACTGGCCTGGAGAAAAAGAATAAGTTTTGCGTATAAGACAAGTAATAAACCCATCCAAACATGCTCTTACTCATTTTCTGAGAGAAAAAGATGAATCTTTATCAATGTGAGGTAAAGAAGAAAGAAAATTGAGTGAAAATTGGGTGAAGAATACAAAAAAAAAATCTTCTGTTGTTAAAGGACCACAAGCAAGCGTTAGAAGGCTATAGTCTCTGTGATCCTCAGTTTCACAAGGCAGTAATGTTTTCAAGATGTGATCAAGCACGACTATGGTGCAGGTGCAAAAGTAGCTTAGTTTTGTTTTTATCTCCTCTGTATTGGGTACTATGTCAATTATCACACAAGGTAATTTTGGAAGTTAAGGGAGCCTTCGCGTAACTGGTAAAGTTTCTGTCATGTGACCAGCAGGTCACGATTCAAGCCATGGACAGAGCCTCTTGTAAAAATGCAGAGTAAAGGCTGCATACAATAGTCCTTGTGGTCTGGCCCTTCCCTAGACCCCATGCATAGCAAGAGCTTTAGTGCACCGGGCTGCCCTTTTTAAGGTTAAGTTCTGCGACTAAAAGTATATTTTGATGATTCTTGGTTCAAGATTGATTTATGATTGAGATCAGTGACCACTGGTTAGAGTTTCTTAACTGTTATTTAAGGTATATCTCTGATGTTTTCATGTCAGTTTGTGTTGTTGACCACTAAGTCACCTGTAAATTGTTCAGATGCTTTGTTAGATGTATTGTATTTCCACTGTAAAAGTGGTTTCCCACAAGTTGATTGCTCCACTTATTTGAATAAAGTATTTGTAAAAGCGTAAGATGTTTCAATGCTCTTTCCTTGTATACGACTGATAATTTCAACTGCCACCAGACGGAAAGAGCAAGGATTTACTAACAATGAAGCAAGATGAAGAGGAGTGGCTGGAATACCAGAAAGGCTTGGACGAAGTCATTAAAAGGAGTGGACTGAAGAAAAACGTGTTTTATGACCTCCGAGGAAATCATGATATTTTTGGTGTACCATCCATTGGAGGTTCATTTGATTTTTACTCAAAGTATAGCATTAATGGCCAGCTAAAAAGAAGTGGACTTGTCAATAGTGTCACTATTCAGGTCTGTCATAGATCTTATCTGTTAGCTTCTTTTGTTTTATACACCCTTTTTTTTCATCATCTCTCAAGCTACCTATAAAGTCCCATTTCAAGTGAAACTATTATAAAAGGGAAACCAAAGATGTTTGACTGCGAACAAGTTAGTGTGAAATTGTAACATGGACAATGAAGAAGAGGTCAAATCCATGTATGGAAGCATGTCTTCTATACAATATTTATGACCTCTATTTTGTTATTTATTACAAATTATATAAAGGAAAATCTTAACAATCAAAGAAATATTTATGAGTTCTATTTTGGAATTCTGAGCCAATTTCTTTTCTGATCTCTTTGATTCTGCTTGTTGGAGTTTTCTCCTTTTCTTATTCTAACCATTATTAAAATGTAATTTTTCCAAAACAAAAAACCACTATTGATGTAATTATTGCCAATGTTATCATCATCTAGACACACATAGCCTTCAGAATTCAGGGTGAATCATCGCTGAACTTAAATATAAATCAATCAGCTAAGCTTCAACAGCAAATAGTGGAAATTTTCTATGCCATATTTTGAGCTTATCCACTTGATATATCATACTTTTCCATCAGCCTCGACCTCTTATAATGGCTATCAACTGTTATCTGTAGCTTGCTTACTTCTCAGTTCTTTTCTATAGATTGATTGGTTTTAAAAGGCTTCTAGTAACATATAATCATGCATGTTTTTTCCTTGAGCACAAGCAATATTGAATTTTGAGTTTCTGGATTGATAGTAGCCTGTGTTTATGTAATTCTTTATACTATCAGCATTTTATGATTCTTTAAAGCATGTGCTCTATGGTCCAGACTGGTGAACGCAGTATTCAGTTCGTTGGGTTTGACAGCGTTACATCTTTAGGTCTGCGGGGCCCAACCAATCTATTTGGTCATCCCACTGATCAACTATTAGATGAATTAAGCTCTGAGCTCTTAATACTGGATTCTCAACTCCCGAAACCTGTAATCAAAATTGCTTATGGGCATTTCCCACTTTCATTTTCTGCAGCATCACATTCTGGAAAAACCCTGAAAGATACATTTCTGAGGCATAACTTGTCAGCTTACTTATGTGGGCATCTGCATACAAAGTTCGGTAAGAACTTAAAGAGACATCATGAGTCAAACCAACATCCCTTGTACTCTAAACATCTTCTCCAGTTGAATGGACATGGATCACTTCCAAATTATTCAAAAACTTGTTCAGATGGTGCTACTGAATTTAAAGAGTTCTGGGAGTGGGAAATGGGTGACTGGAGGAAAAGTAGAGCAATGCGCATATTGGCCATTGATAGAGGATGGATGTCTTTTGTTGATGTTGACTTCAAGTTGGGAGCTAAGAATGTTATTATATTGCCAACATTTCCTCTGGATTCTCGATTTACTTTGGATAGATCGTTTAACAAGTGCAAGATGAACTCCCTGTACTTAAACAGTATCAGAGCTCTTGTATTTTCTTCTTCTCCAGTTGTATCAGTTGTGGCTAGGATATATGATTCAAGTCCTGGAAATCTCATCATGGTGATGGAGACTCCTATGAAGAGAAGTGAGGTTGCTTCATCTAGGCGGAACCTTTATACATGTCCCTGGAACTTTAAAGCCTTTGAAGATCCATCTCCTGATAGATTTTTGTTGCAAATAGAAGCAATTGATATTGGAGGGAGATCAACTTTGACTGAACTAAGGCCATTTTCTGTTGGTGGTCTTCGTGCTAGGCTTTCATGGAATTGGAAAGAGTTTATGGTAATGGGTTGTCAGTGGGAGGCTTTATATTACCCAATATTATGGGCCTTCTATTTGTTAACTCTTCCCATCCTTGTGTTTCCAAAAGCTGTCTTCGTTTTTTATAGGAAACAGTATACTTACAAGAATTTTGTTGTAAATAAAGGACTGGTAAGTTGTGTTGCATGGATACTGTCGGAGCTATACAACCTTCCACTTGTATGGATTTCAATAATTGTTTACTTCTTTTACCTCATATTATGTCCTTGGCTTTCTGGCCAAGTTTTCACCGAAGGAGGAGAAAGGGGATACATGACCTACAGGGGTTGGGTGCTGAGATTTAACGAGAAGGAAAAGCTAGTCTTTCATGGATTTCCAGATATAATGGTGGTAGTTCTTCCCCATCTTTTCTTTGTAGTGTTGCCTACAATAATTGTGATTGGAGCATTGGTGGCTGAGAGGGCAATATTCCAAGAACATCTTCGAGCTCTTTCTGCAAAAAAAGAAGATGATTATTTGATGAAGAATAATGTATTTGGACCTACTAGTGGAAGAAATAAGACGCTGACACTACTTAATAGGCGATGGATTAGGAAAATGCTCCTGTTAATGTCTTTGGCGATTTGTTGGAAGCATATCATGGTAAGTTTTCAACTGATCTACGTGATGTCTATCTTTGTTCTGATTTAAAGTGTTTGGTTTCCTTCTTTAAACACTGAAGGATTGTTGCCTTCCCATACTCCCCATAGGCCGTAGCTCTTCCATTGGCTTTTACTTTTCACTATGTTTGTTGACATGTTTCAGTGTGGATTACTGCTCCATCTTTTTGGAACTCATTTGACATCAGCTATATCCTTCATATAAACTAAGCCAGATCTTCCAAATTATGGGAAGTACTTTCGTGAAGACAAAAGGCATAATACATAAACAGGCACTCAAACTTGCCCTCAAATGGCAAGTAAACACTCTCAACTTTGAGTATGCACCTCTAGACACCTGGATTCGTCTCCACTGTGTCAGTTGAATACTCCCAACTTACAAAATGATCATCTAGGCACCCCGAAATTTATATGTCATGTCAGCATTGAGTGTCCACGATACATCGGGTGTCCACGAGACATGGTGAGGACGAGTTGGAGTGTTTTGTTTCCAATTGACACCTTGACAGGGGCGGACTTAGGTACTGTTTTCGGGTTCTCCGACACCCAGTAAACTCGATGTGGAAGAGGTATAATTATATAAAAATGTATAAAAATTGGGTTAAGATAGAAAAATGCATCCATAAAACCAAAAGGATAGTTGAGTGCTTTGATTTTCAAGAACCTTAAAATTTTGGATATCTATACATGTGTTCCTTTTGAGCATCCACAACTCCTAAATCCTGGGTCCGCCACTGCACCTTGATGTGTCCAGATGTGCACTCTCAAAGTTGGAGTGTGTACTTGTCAGTTGAGGCCAAGTTTGAACTTCTGTTAATATAGTACACCAAGATAAACGAGGAGTCTTCGATATCCTTCATATTCTACCTGTATAGTCATTTTTATGTCAAACGACGTGATCAACAAAAGAAGATATAGAATGTTTCACACATCCCTTTCCGGATCTAACATAGGGTTACATTCTGCCAATGTCTTTTCCATCCATAAACTTTTCAACCACCATAGCATTTTGTTTGTATCAGATATCCTCGTAATTTTTTCCGGAGAACCATACAGAAGAATACTTCTAGAACGTTGCAAGATAATGTGTTTCAAAAGGTGTATCAATTCTAAGCTTTACTTAATCAGCATGTATGCATATAATAATACCATGTTTTTGTTGTTCACTTTTGAACAATCTGCTCCTTGCTAAGTTTGTTTCTTTATGATGCAGAACTGCAGAGCTCTTATCAAAGCCTACGCAATGAATCCATTTATCCATTTCCCAGTCTATAGCATGTCAATTCCCCTTCTGTTAGCTTATACTATCTACAAAAACAGCAGAGCTGAATAGAATTTTCGGAGGTGAACTCCATCTAGAGCTAGCTATAAGTTCAATACATCAGACTGAAACGTATACCGGCTTATTAATAAGAAGGCATCACTGCTGCTGCTTCACCGACAGTTGCAGATCGCATTTAGCATCACATGACTGGCAACATGAAAGGCTTCAGAGGCTACGGTTAGCCCAAAAGGTTGGCTCCTGATGAATTTCATGTCATCAAATGATATTCCAGTTGATAGACTAGTAAAAACATTGAATATTCTTTGTTTTAGGCTTTGAAATACTAGTACATCTTTTCCTAGTTTTACAATCATTTGAAAATGTTGCAGCAATGTAGAACTTCAAATTCATGTAAATGTATATTATTACATCACTTCACATATGTAAAATTGGAAATGCATCAACTGGAAAAACATAAAGTCTTAAGAATTTCAATTTGAAATTACTAAAATGTGCAGTTGAGTTTATTGGTATCACTTGGGACTTTGATGAATGATCAGCCCTCTTTTGCATAACAAAATACCAAGCATGGTAAGGTGAACCAATTAGCAGGAGTGAGTTTTGTTATGCCTTCATCTTTTATTCTTTGTTTTGGTACACAACCATTTGGTATTTGAAGCCAACCAAGTCTAACTAATCAGGATTCGTGTTAGGTCCACTAGGAGGAATATAGAAGCAAACTGTACCAAAGGTAATCTATTTTTAGAATTTCACATCTCTGATTAAGGACAAAAGAAACAACTATCACACCACGTCCCTAAGTATTCCCAACACACCCAAGGCAACTCTGAGGGGGAGGCTGTCAAAGTCATTGACCAAATATCCAGTTTTCCACCTGGGGAAAATAGACTCTACGCAAAATTTTACCTTTATGAGTAGAGGGGCGAGGTAAAGTTACAACCAACATCCTCTAATAAAAACCACTTCCACGCTCAAGTTCAAAATAGAATTTACTACTTTGGTAAAGTAGGTATGTGGAAACAACCTCTACTTTCTCAAGAGAAATAAGGTCTACATACACTCTACTCTCCCCTTAAGTTTGTTGTTGTTGTATCCTCTCTAATTCCTTTGTTGTTGTTGTATCCTCTCTAATTCCTCTGTTCACGCATTGCAAAGGATCATACTTACCTTGAAGCTAGGAGAATAATTCGAACATTTAACCATAGCAGTCTAGTGAGTGAATCAGGTACAACACATTGTGGAAAGATTTAACTATTCTCTCAATCCATCCCATCCTTTTGTAATTGTTTTTTAAGTTGGGACTTTCTATTTCATATGATGTTATATGCCCTCGAGACTTCCTAGCTTGGGTTTCAACCTGGTGAGATTATTTTATACTAGGAGCAAAAGCAGTACCCTAAAGCTGCACTTTACTAATACAACAGATTTGTATAATCAAGGAGTTGAATATTTTGAAAGAAACATTTTTCTGGCACAAGTCAGATACAGTTTACAAAGATGACAAGACAACAAACATTCTGTACACATCTCCATAGTTATGATTGGTTTTCCAACTCATGACCATTAACTTAACCGTCTCCATCATACTTTTACGACGGTTAAGTTCTGGTTTTGTTCCAGCATGTATGCAACCTACAAGACACGTCTGGAGCTGGACCTGAGTCACAACAATCAGCAGATAATGAGGATTTTCTCATTCTTAAGTGGTAACTCCAAAAATGGCTTCAACGGCGCTGCTGGCACATCTGGCACGTGGTAGCAGGGCTAATATTGGCATATGTACAATACTCACAAGACCAATGTCCTGAATCATCTAGGTTTCTAGAACTGCTTGATCTTGATGTGGTTCCCTTTCCTCTACCGCCCTTTCCTTTGATACTCCCACCTCCCAGGCTTTTCGAACTAGCTGCCCTGCTGTAAGCACCATGAGCGTCCACATCTGAGAGACCGTTCTCTAAAGCTCGGACCAGGTTCTCAAAGTAGTTTCTAGTTACACTGTCATCATTTGAACAGAATAAATTGCATTAGTACTCCCCCTACTCATCTCTACAGATAAATTAAAACACATGGGATTATCCCAGCATTTCAGGAAGTGCTCAATAAAATGAGGAATAACCTCCAGTGGATGCACGCACATTAAAGTTGAACGTAAGCAAGACACAAGTACAGACCCAAAAGATAATCAACCCTGATTTAAAATGATTTTGTTAATGCAGTATAACAGCCCTACTAGTTCTCTTAAAACTATGAATCGCCAAGTGAGGTTCTGCCACCTTTCCTGTTGGAATTAGCTACACGGAAGATAATCATATATTATTCATCAGTGTAAATGCCTCAGAAACCCAAGCTTTGAGTATGACTTGCAAGAAACTAGGCTGCTACACGAGGACTAATCCAATTTAAGTATGTCAGATGATTGCATGCTCTCCTATATGGGTAAGTTTCCCAACTACAAACAACATACCAAATGTAATCCCACAAGTGAGGTTTGGGGAGGTAGGAGGTACGCAGACCTTGAGGTAGACACAAAGGTAGAGAGGTGGTTTCCAATAGACCCTTGGCTCAAAAGAGGGGTTTTTGAAGCAGGGTTATAAAGAAAACATGACAGGTAAGTTTCCTAACTGGGGAATAAATACTCTTGTCAAAAGAAGCAGGTATATGTTGCATTTAAACAATGCTTGCCCTAATGACTTACTGATCCAATTTGTGAATCGAGAACTTAATCAAGACCTAATAGCTTTTTTGAAACTGGTAACTTTAAGACCTAATTAGTTGTCCATTCAACTTGCCTTTTACATTAGTTGATTTGTATCACCTAAATTTGAGTCTAATAGTAAAAATAGGTTAATCATTTTGGTGGAATATTGTAAGCTCTCAAGCAAATGAAAAAATTTCTTCCTACTTGTCCAATAAAAAGCAGCACAGAAGCCTCTCCTAGTTCGAGAGAAACTGACAATGATAGGAACCTCGTCCGCCGAAAGAGTGGGTAGCATCTTCAGCAAGATTTTAACCGTTCTCAAGGAATGTTAAAAACATGAACCTTTTGTCAAATGCTATACATTCTGTTCGTCTGCTCCTATGAAGATGAAAAGCAAGACATTTTTATTCTTTTCCGCACATTCACAAAGAAAAAAGGGTTCCATGTAAAAGATTAAGCCAACTAATAAGTCTCCTATCGGCATTTCAAGAGATAGAGATCTCCAACCTCTTGCAAAGAACAGAGCAGCACTTGAACCATCATATTCACTGGCCACTAATAGAAAGTAAAGACTGGACCTCTAGGTTAAATGCAGAATCGATATTACCTTGTAAGCCCTGCAAGCTTTGTTCGGAACTCATTAAACTCTTTTGATGGACCTTCTGCATCAAGGTACCCCTGGAGTTCCTTCTCCGCACACTGATGAAGCCGTTCAAGTCCAGACTCAGCCTCACCTATGGAATTAAGGATAAGTGCCTCAATAAATCAAGGAAATCATCTAAATGTGATTCTCGAAAAGGGAAGCCAAGGCAAAACCTTGTAAATACTCAAAGAACTGCCTTTTGGCATGTTCATGCTCGGGTAAGTAATAACCATATGCATATGTCCATTTTAGCACACGCCTACATTCAACTATCTGCAATGATTTAGCCATCATAATCAATATATATACATGAATCAAGAGAGAGTAAGACCACTCGATATTGATATAGAAGATTTAACCACTCGATATTGATATAGAAGATTTACATTACCTGCGACCAGGCCTCTATAATAAATTTGAGCTGTGATTCGGGTTGACACTGTTTGTCACTCAGCTTCTCAAGCTACAAAGTGCAATCACTATAAATGCTTTCCGGAAATTGAGAAATACAATCAGCTAATGACAACTTAAAAGAGAAAGATGGCCCCAAGTCCTCATTTGATTCCCATCCTTGTATTTGACCACTTTTGTATGGGTTGCTCAATGAATGAATATACAATGTAGGGACAATGAAAGATAACAATAAGTTTTTCTTCCCCCTCCAATGATACACTATTACGCTTTATATGATCACAATGAGATATACCACACATACAAAGATCAGGATAGAACATACCACTGGTACATGGATATAAGTTGGTACTTGGTAGATAACAAACAGACAGTTAAAAAACTTCCATAGGAGCAGACTAAAAAAATCTTAAATTGAGCTTAGCATTCAGTCTATAGAAATGAGGACAAGACTTCCCAGGGAAAATATACAATAAAATTCTTTTCAAGTTTGAATTTGTTCATTTGAAATCTGGGTTCTCTTCTAATTATGAATATTTTCAAATTAACCAGGAAAGAGAAACCAACACTTAAAAGTAGTTTGTTAGTTAAGTGTATAAGAAATAGCAAAAGCCTCTTGTATGTGAAGGGTTTTTTTTTTTTGAATCTGTAAAAGTAATTTTCTTACATTTACTGTTTGCATTTGCTGAAGATCTGAAAGTGCCTTTTGCCGAGACTGCAATAAGACATAAATAAGACATTACTGACATTAGATAAGCAGTT
>JBDJHY010000007.1:3985903-3997722 GCA_039654485.1 Withania somnifera
AACTCCAACTTT
Organism: Withania somnifera; assembly: GCA_039654485.1. Lineage (NCBI taxonomy): Eukaryota > Viridiplantae > Streptophyta > Magnoliopsida > Solanales > Solanaceae > Withania > Withania somnifera. The sequence goes on from JBDJHY010000007.1 coordinate 3,985,916, forward strand.
CCACGTGGTATGTTTAAGACCACAAGATTAAAGGTCATATTGGTACATTCTACATATCTAAAGGTCTTTTTTACTTTTCAAGCTCCGTCCAAGTTAAAACCAGACAAACTAATTGAAACGGAGGGAGTATTTTTATCCAACAATTACTTGAGGCCTTTCTTAATATGCAAAGATTTCACCAATGAGCGATGATTGTTATATCACTAAAGTAACTAAAGTCTTTTGCTCTATTTTTTGTCTTGGTTATTTGATACACGCACATATTTCTACATCACACTTGGCAATGTCTTTCTTTCTCCAAGATCATTCTACAACCAGACTACAATAAATTTTTCCTCCACCTCAAACACTAGAAGAAGGCCTGACATCCACCTTAAAACAGTAATATTCACCCATAGCAGTAATAGTCGTATACATGAAGCTTCCCCAAACCAAAAACCATCCTAACACATTGGCATTATCACTTCACATCAAAGTACAAAAGAAATAAAAGAGAACACTTGACCATTGGTAATGGACTTTCTTTTCCCTTGAATGTTTTACTATCTCTTTCCCTCTAAAACACTCGAAAAATGCAAAGAGGAGATGTCCTAGCTTCTTGTTCATCCTTTTGACTGCACATCAGGACCAACCTGCCAATATTTCGCTACTATCTTCAGACAGATAAGATCTTGGTGCAAAAAATCTGAAGCAATCTCGCAACAATAAAAAAGATCTGCATTCTATCCGTGATCTGGTCACATGCAAGACCAACTGACCACAATTCATCCTCTCTTCCTGAGACTAATAGCAACTTGTCTCTCATCAGGAATTCAGGATCGCTTTCCAGACAGCATACTATGCAAACATGATTCTCTTCTGTGTTAGAGCAACTCCTTACAGCTTACCACGTGGGTCATGCTCTTCAACATTAAATAAGGCATCTGTGCTAATACTTGACGATGAATCATTTTGATGGCGAAACTTTACAAATAATTCTGTCTGCTCGACTAAACTGTGTAATATTTTTGTTTATAATTACCAAACTGTTTAAAGGTATGAAACTTCGCCAGAAAAGATTCCACCTCATTCAATTCTCAATCCTAAAAGTCTTCTAAAAGGTAGTCCAAGAGATCCGGTTCCCTTTGCGAGTTAGAGCCTCATCAACAATACTTCTCTTATTTGTTGGCCACGTGAATAAATTGGAAAGTCTGTCTCCACATTATGAATTGAGTCAAAAGCCTATGCTCGTCCTATTTCAAATCAAGAACTCAATGGACCTAAGTAAATTAATTTTTCCCTTTCATGATTGCTCTCAGGGAACTAGTTTGTATGTAGAGGAACGCCCTATTGGACCAGCTGCAACGGCCAGCACCATATTTTACCAAAAATCACATTGTTCCCTCAATTGCATCTCTTCAAAGCCATTTCCCAGCCATGCTCCTTTAAGTCTGTAACTCCATATTCCTGAGCGCCGAGCTCAACATGTAATTTAATCTTGTTCCATTCACGAGGTAAATTTTTTTCCTCATTTGCATCATCATACATATTAGAGAAGTTTACAGGATATTGACCTGGCTTAAAGCAGTGTCACAACTTTGCATCAATACGAGGAAGTTGGAGCTTTTCCAATTGGAGAAGTGACCAATATTGATGTTTTGACCAGAGCAGGGGGATGTAATATTAATTCGTCTACTAGATAATGGAACTCCAACTAAGTGAAAAATACAAACAAATGGAACGTTGGCAATCGATGATACAGAGTTAAGAGGAAAAAAACAGTAACCCTCAATCATGGGGGGATGGGGATAAGGACAGGGATTACTTTGATAAAGCAACACTTTTTGAATGTCCCACGTGCTGTATGTCCTTAAAGATGAAATACTTAGAATACCTGGCCAAAATATCTCAAGAGAGGTGGTCATTGAATACATCTTGAACTGATTCTTGTGGGATTTTGGAAAAAGAAACGGGCATTACAAAGAAAAATCCTAATAGCACTAGCTGATAAGCTTGACGCATGGACTGCTTATCTATTCAAGCATTACTTAAACCCCTAATAACTGGACACTTCGGGGAAGTGATAGTACAAAGATAGAAGAATCAGAATATCTTGAATTACTCTTGATTTTTGCTTAATTGGGAGGAAACAATATATGTGTAAGTTGTTACTGATTCATCAAGGAGGTGAAAGTAAAGGATGGAAGATAAAGACAACCTAAAGATAGAATTTGAAAGAAGTTAATAATTTGATCAGTTTTTTTCAGATATTATGCATTAATCACATGTTTACCGATGTCAACAGAGCTTCATTCTTAGGCAACACAAAAAGGATAAGATTTCCTATTCATACCTTTGTAAATGACAGTTCCAAGTAGGCCTAGGAAGTTGAAGATTGCACCATATCCGTACAAAAACAAATTCTGCAAAGAGCAGTTTAGTTGTTTGTATGGATCATTTATAAAGTCAATAGACATCCGTTAAACAAACCACACCAAGAGGTTACAAGCATTTCACTACTTGGAAGATCGTGATTATCATACTATTAGCTTGGTATAATTACACCAAACAAAAATATTGCTCAGAAAAAGAATCTGATTATTAGCAAATCAATATACAATTCTATTGATGGTTCAAACTGACAGTGAAGAAATATTGGAAATGAAAGGAGCAGTACGGAATAGAAGATGTCTATTGTTTTGCCTGAATCCACTCGAATGAAGTCAAACTCACTGCAGCAGCTTAAAGCACTTTAGGGATAATCAACATCAAAAGTTCACCTGAAGATAAATGCTGGTCTCGAATTGGCTTTTCAAAGCATATTCGTTGTATACAGATGCCAGTGAAGGAACAGTGACCTGAGTTATGACATTGCATCAGTTTCTATCCATTAAATAAGACAACCAGGTGTAAAGTCAAGAAAGTATGGCATAAAGTTTTGTCCAGCACAGGCGACACTATATTGTGAACCACACATATTCTTAGGAAACAAAAAAGAAAAAGGGAACATGTGTGAACATGGAACATTGTGAATTGATGCCCATACCCCCCTAGGTAAAATAATTCTTGAAGGCAATAAGGCTCGAAGCTGGAATATCTGATGGACCACCCAAGCAAAGAATGTGAGTTGTCATTAAGAATTATCTTAATATTAATACTTACGAAAATCAAGGTATACAAATATGCTCCTGTTGTCACTGAAAGACCCAACGCTGTTGTACCTTCCGGCAGAGAGCGCAGCTGATTCACACTGATGCCAATAAGCAATAGTGCAAGAGCCTCCCACTGTGACCATTTAGTTTAGATAGTCATATATAGCTAGAATTCTTTCAGGGTCCAAGATGCATAAGCACAGCTCGGACAAATCCAAAAATCAACCAAATACTGTTGGCTATAGTTAATAAACAAACCTCTGTTAGCTTAACCAACCTGAATTACGGAAAAACGACGTTTCATAATTATCTTTAACAACATTGCAATTACCAAAACCTGCATTTTCAAGAATTATAAAAGAAAAACAATCATCAACACAAAATTTGAGAAGGAAAATCGGTCTGCAGCAGAAGAGGAAAGATCTGCTGCAAGTATGACATGAAATGAGTGAATCCTCAGATTAGGCATCACAAGAGTAATTACATCATCCTTGAATACGAACTGCAACTAAAAGATTAACCAGCTCACCACCAAATCCCAACTACAACACTTGATGAGCCTATTGGTTCCATCTTTGGAGGACGGGATTACCCATGGAAACCTGTGCTCGTGAGTTAGATAGGCAGCCTGGTGGACCACCAAGGTGCACGCAAGTTGGCCAGGGACCACCAATATCACAAAAGGAAAAAAAAAGGACTACCCATCTCAAACAGCCGAAGAGAAAAAGCTCATACTTGTTTATCTTCAGTTCAATCTTGAGTGCATACATGTGGAAATTTTAACACGTACTAGTAAAACCTACATTTTGACTGTGGACACTCAATTAACGCTGAAGCAGAAACAAAAGATAGAACACAGAGTTAATTAATCTAGCATGGAAGATCCACCTGGTAATCAGCTACTTGCAGATTCATCAAGGAGATATAACTTTACGAACCAAAATTACTTTAGAATTCTCACAAGTAAATTGCAAAGTCTGAAAGTGTTAACAATAATTATAAGCAAATGGATACCTTCAAGTTACTCAGCATCTTTACAGTAGCAGGGTTAAAATATAACTGCATGAAGTAACAGAAGTGTAATTAGGAAGTGCTAGGATAGTTGAACTCCAATAATATGCACAAACACGGCAAAACTTTAGGACTAGACAAGAAAGCGAGTTCTCACGTCCTAAGTTGCTCGGTATCGGGTGAGGGTGTCCCATAGCAAATCTAGAGGTCAGATCCTTCATAATTTAAATTTTAAGATTTAGGTGTACGAATCCAGAAAGCGCAATTCGGCTAAAAATAATTCAACTATCTTAAAATAGAGTTATATGTCTAAATTATGGGACATTATGTGGAAAAGTTACAAGGTATTAGGAAATATTGATCAAGATGAGAATCCATACGAGGAAAAAGACTAACAGAAATTTCTATATACAAGGTACTCCATTTTCACCTCAGTTTTTGTTTTGATTACAGAATCATTGTACTATCTCAAATTTCTCCGTTGATTTTGCCAAAGTACCCAAAAACGGTTCAACAAATCTAGCACGGAACCCGCACCCATGTCATGTCGACAAGGATGTGGAACCGAAAGTGAAGAGTCCGAGCAACTTAGCTTATGTCAAAAGCACAAAAGACGGACGACCTAAATTCCGAATTACCAATAGTCCTAACCTAAAAGTTTGAAGACAATAATCACAACAGATGGAGAATATAAGAAATCCAGAAGGTTAAGCAATTCCACTTGAAATGACAACAAAATCTCTTCATGCCAAAGTTCTCAACTTTGGGGGAAGATATTGAACTTACTTTCTGATCTAAAGCAACAAAAGAGGCTTAGAAGAAAATTTTCTTGTAATGTATTTGTAAGTTATATGTACATGGATATCTATAGCTTGGAAAGCAAATGATATCTCTTAATAATACTAGAATAGTACACTGCAGGGAGAGGAAAAAAAGGTGACAACCATATCAATATGCTTCAATACCAAACTAGCTTAGGTTGGGTATATGAATCTCTTTGTACCAATTCCTTCTATTCGTTCCCATCTAAGATGAGGGGGCAGTAAGTCGTGAGAATTTGATAAGCATCGCACAGATAATCTATTAATATCCAAATGAGGAACGGAAAAAATTTACCTGCATGATAAACTTAAGGTAGTTATTAATAGCATAAAGCAGAGCAGGAACAGCCAGAAGCACATTGTTCCGAGCAGCCTGCAATTAATGAGGGAAAAACAATTTGTAACAAAAGTTGCCTCAACATACTTCCCTGTAATTCTTAATATCCCACTTGCGTCCTAAGAGGTAGAGGAATGTCAGAGAAAGAACTTATGAGCAGTTAGATTCATTAGTTTCGAAGTTCGGATCGGTCAACATACTAAGGAACCAAGCCTATTCACATGTTACTTAATTAGAAACAATTAACTTGGTGAAATAGAAACCTATTACGCTTCCTCTGTGGCCAGATAGATTCCTACCTTTTACTGGGTGCAGTCAGTGCCGGCTGAAGGGCCAAGCAGTTGAAGCAACTGCTTTAGGCCCCCAATTTATTGAGGCCTCATTAACAATTAAGTACTATTAGAGGTCAGTAGTCATTATCATTTTTGGTCATTGTTCTTTGTTCCTTGTATACTGGAAACAAAGGAGAAATATAGAAAAGAAAGCTAACATTCTTTGTAGCTTTAGCAAGAATGATTAAACTATCTATAAGGAAGCCAAAAAAAAAAAAAAAAAAAATAGAGGGATAATAAAAGAAAAGCCTTCACTCTCAAAAGTTCAGACTTTTGCATCTCAAAAAGTTAGAAAAATAGAGTTCAAATAGAAATAAATAAAAGCTTTTTAAGTAACTTGAACCTCTTATTAAAGGTTGGCAGGTGAGGTGGTTTCATAACTACTTAACTGCCCCGTTTATGTTAAATATCGTCGCCAATCATAAAGGTAAGTAACAATATTGGTATATGGAAAAGTAGATACAAAAATAAGAGATTCAAATGTCTAATTACGAAGGATGTATTGTTTAGTTAAGTGATTATGTAAGAATAGCACAATATCGAGACATTTCTTGTTGTCTGTTTGCACTATAATTTGTATTAATGTTAAAATGAAAATTAAGATAATTGCTAAAATATACGAGCATAAATTGAATTTCACATGACAAAGACAATAATGTACAGAAGTCTTAAAAAAAAGCCAACAATATCGAAAAGGATTTTGGGATTCCAATGAGAAGATCCGGCTTGTTAAAAATATTATGTTCTTCGTAAACTATATCCCTATTGTACGCTGAACGATACAAAATTGTGGAATGGGTATGGAGATAAACTCCAATCAACACCGGCTAGTAGATCATAAGATTTTATTCCCATTCATAGAGCTTTATACATGTAATAAAAAAAATATCCCCTTCATATGGAAGCCTCAAATGACTCGAGAGGGAGGAGTAAATGGGCGAAGAGAGAATAGACAGCATACTAGGAAGAAAAATTCTAAAACAAACTCAAGTATCATTCAAATATCAATTAGAGTGATTCAAGGTAAGACAGAGAAGGTGAGAATTTCTAGGGACATGGCTGGTGTGGAGACGTATTATTGAAAGATGAATTTCAAAGATTGTACAGATTAGCTTATCAAAGAAACTTTGACAATTCAACAAATTAGGGCGACACAAGGTGGAGATACTTTTTGGAACTTGAGAATTAGAAGGAAATTTCAAGATTGGAATGTGACTTAGTTTCAAAGACTGTCCGTCTTCCTACATAGGCAAGTCAATTCATCGATAACTCAGATGCTTGGTGGTGGGGTCTAAGGAATAATGGGGTGTTCTCTGTGAAGTCATTTTAAACTTTTGGTTAGGGAGGAGTATGTTTTTCCATGTAATGCAATATACATTCCAAAGATGCCGAGGAAGATGTACTTCTTCACTAGGCTAGCCACAAGAGGGCTGATTTTGACAACGAAAACTCTTAGAAGGCAAAAGGTGGGAGCGTCCGTTGGTGTTACATGTGTAAGGAGGCGCTGGGATTCTCCGGGCAAATGCCAAAAGCTGTAAAAGATTTGATGTTCAGTTTGAAGAATGAGAATGAGAGGAGTAGGAGAAGACAAAGGACATCGAACATGGTACCACTTGAGAGTTATGTAGACTGTGTGGAGAGAGAAATAGAAGAGCGCTTGAAGACGTAGAGTCGAGTTTCTTTCCATTGACGAGAAGTCTTTGTTCCATTATTTTCTTTTGGTGCACACAAAAAGTTCTTGTTGTATAGACAGTTGGGTGAAGTTTGTACAGAACCATATATTTTTGTTAGATTCGCTACCTCTTGGTATACGCCTTGACCATCGTCCAATTTGGCCATCTTTATGAATGATAATACTTGATAAAAACGAAAAGCATATTCTTTTGTATACATGAAAAAGACACATCTCAGTGGAAACATTCCTTTATTTATTGAGGCAGCATCACATGAAATTTGTATATCTATTTAAAACTAGTGAAATCACTTTGAGTATTACAAGTCTTACCTGAAACAATGTGGAGAAAGAAAGGAGAGACTTCTCATCAGCCTTCTGGTTTCGAGCCTTCAAAAGATACAAGAGATTGAGACATTTTGAAACAAGTGAATAGTTATAACAAGGTCTCAAAAAATTAAGAACAAATTATGATGCATCTGAGCAATACATGGTAGAGAATTTTGTTATATTAAAAAGAAGAGAAGCTCATAGAAAAACTGAACGTGTAGAAGGTTACTGAATTAAGTTAAGTCAGTGAATGAGACAAAGCCATACCTCTAAGCATAGCATTATTAGTGCAAATGCAACCTTTGCCAACTCAGTCAAAAAATTAACACTAATGGGACTGAACTCGAATTTGCCATCAACTTTTGACATATATACAAGTATAGGCTGCAAAAAAAGGAAAGAAAAGAAAATATAATTCATTCAATATACCTATATGGCATAATTTAGAAACTTACATGAAGAAACCCGAAATATTCCAGTAGTACTTAGTGCAAAATAACTACTTTTTTTTATAACCAAGTTCTAAGAAATAGCTACTCTAATACACTTTTTTTAAACAAATACAAATTCATAATTTTCCTTTTCTTTTTTTTTTTTTTTTTGATAATGGTAAGATTCTATAAATTAACAGGGAACTAAATAATAGTATTTAATATTTAACACACAAAAAAAATGAAAAACTCAAGGTCATACCAGGGACCACCTCGAGTAAAAGCAGATATTTAGACTATAAGGTACTTTTATTGGCATAAATCTCTATTAAGTAGGATATTTAGATTTTAGACTGTTAGGTACTTTTACCGACATCAACCTCTATAAGTGTTTTTTTGAACTTGGTAACTTTGTATTATATCACAACACCTTATATATAGATGTACTCTAAAACTCCACTGCTCTATATCTAGATAGAGTCTAAAACATCAATAATAGATATAGTGTCATTTGAGTATAATTGATTACACTAAAAACATAATAACAAAATGCAGTTTAATTTGACTTTCCGCACACCATTCTCTATGCCTTCAAAGCACCTTGAATTCCTGTCTTTCTAAATTGCCCACAATATATTGAAGCAAGGATAATTCTCCATTTATTCCTGTCTTTTGCATGTACATCAGCCTCTTCCCAGCTCTTTAGAGCATCAATTACTCTCATTGGCATAGTCCAGAATATTCTCCTTTGAGACTGAAGAATATCCTCTACAGTTGTTGAGTGTATTTTTAAGGTTTCCCCACACAAGAAACACCTAGAACAAAGATTATCCCCTTTTCATTATATTATCCTGGGTCAAAGTTGCTTCCTTAGTTAGGAGCCACATGAAACAAGAGACCTTATAAGGAATTATGCACTTCCAAATTTGTTTCCATGGCCAAATAGGGTTCTACAGCCTTGGTTTGTCCATCCACCTGTAAGCATTACTTACTTTAAATGCTCCTTTACTATTACCTTTCCACCATAACACATCCTGATTTGCATGAAGACCTTCAAAATTTTCAAGTGTTGAGAAATTCTGTCACCCTCATTGCTTCCCAATCATTTGGTTGTCTACTGAAGTTGAAATTCCATCCCTGTGGTGTCCATAGTTCTGCTATGGTCCTTTGTTGAAATAAGACTAGGTTGCAGATGTCAGGGAAAAGAGTTTCCAGATTGCCTTTATCATGCTATTCTTCCTTCCAGAACTTGGTTTTGTTCCCATTTCCCACTTTGATCCTGGAGTTCAATTTGACCTCCTCCCACAAGTTTCTTATGGATCTCCATAAGCTAACCCCATATGGTGTAGTCACTTCCTTGGTCATCCAATTGTCTTCAGCCTCATAGTTTGCTCCTATGACTCTTCTCCAAAGTAACTGGTTTTCATTTGAGTACTTCCACAACCACGTATTCTGAGTACTTTGCTCTGAAACTTCACATTCTTTATTCCTAGTCCACCATTCTTCTTTTCAATTGCCATTGTCTCCCACTTTACCAGATGGAAACTTTTCTTCTCTTTGTTTCCTTGCCATAGGAACTTCCTCGTGATGCTATCCGACATTTTAATGATCCCTGCTGGAATACGAAATAATGACAATATGTAAGTTGAGAGGGCATGTAAGACTGAATTGATGAGAGTCAGTCTCCCTCCCAGTGATAGATATTGTGTTTTCCATCTGGCCAGTTTTTTTCACATATTTCTATCACACCATTCCAACCATTCTATATTGTTAACTTCATTGATAGGGTACATAAAGCTTTTCCTCCTGTTAATGTGCAAACCAGATACTCCTTCAAATAAAACTAGAATCACCTTCAAACACTTCAATAGATCTTCTTCATCTCCACAAAAAATCAATGATCATCTGCATATTGGAGGAGTGTCACTTCCAAGCTTTCAATTCCTCCGCTAGCCACATCAAACCCTTCTATCCATCCCCTTATGTTAGCAGTCTTGATCATGCTATTTAAACCTTCTATAGTGATTAAAAACAAGAAAGGGGACAATGGATCACCCTGTCTGAGATCTCTTTGAGATCTAAAAAGAACTGCAGGAGACCCATTAATGAGCACAGAAAAGTTGACTGTTGAAGTGCAAAACTTGATCCAATTCATCCATTTCTATCCAAATCCCATCATCTCTAACACCTTCTTTGGATATTTCCAGTTTACATGGTCATATGTTTTTTCAATGTCCAGCTTACAAAGAATTCTAGGTTTCTTCTTTTTAATTCTGGAATCTACTGCCTCATTAGCATCAAGACTGCATCCATGATCGGTCTCCCTTTAATGAATGTCATTTGCTGAGATTCCACCAATTTGTCTATCACACCCTTCAATCTCTCTGTGAGAACTTTAGAGAGAATTTTGTATACACTGCCTATAAGACTGATTGTTCTGTAGTCTCATAGTTCATTTGCTCCTTTCTTAGTGTAGCATTTAAGCTCTTCTCAACGACTTCTTAATCAAAAAAGTTCTGGAAGGAGTCCCTGAGTCCTGCTTTATTACATCCCAACACTTAATGAAAAAACCCAGTGTGTATCCATCAGGTTCGGGGGCCTTATTAGCTGCACATAATTTCAAGCAACTGAGTACTTCATTCTCCTCAGACATACTTTGAAGAGACATTTTCTCCTCTTCAGTTATAACTGGAACTTGAGCATTCTGTGGGTGGTTTCTGTGAAGAACTTCTTATAATATGCAATTATTTTCCCTTCAATTCTGTAAGGCTCTTGAGTGACTTCCCCTTGTATCATCAGTTGATCAATATTGTTGTACCTTTTGAGTGTATTTGCCATCTTATGGAAGAACTTGGTATTCTTGTCCCCCTCCTTCAGCCATGGTACTCTTGATCTCTGTCCCCATGAAATTTCTTCCTTCTTGACCAGTTCCTCAGATTTTAGCAACACTTAACCTTTTTTGGTTGTTTTTTCTTTTGTGAGTACTCTGTTTTCCCCGTTTGTGTCCATATTTGCCAACTCCTATAACAATTGCTTTCTCTGAAATCCTAGATTCCCACTCTCCTCTTTTTCCATTCCTTGAGTTTGTGTTTTAAAGCTTTAAGCTTGCAAGTCAAAATATAATCAGGCCTCCCTATGTAATTGAAGGAAGTTCACCACCCTCTAACTCTATCAACAAAGCCCTCTGACTGCAACCACCAGTTTTCAAACTTGAAATAACTTTTATTATTCTCCCAGCAGCCACCAATCAAAGTTATTGGGATGTGGTCTGAACACAACCTTTGAAGGGAAATCTGCTTAAGATTGTTAAAGTTGTCATCCCGTTCTCTAGAAATCAGAATTCTATATCAATCCTGGAGGTTGCTTCCGGCTAATCACCTTTAAACCAAGTGTATGCAGCATCTTTTAATTGCAAATCCACCATATTCATATCTTCTATAAATTTGAGAACTCCTTCATGCCTCTTGTTCTTCTGATACAGTTTTTCCTCTTAGATATATAACTAGATACATTGAAATCTCCACATACAGCCCAAGGCCTTTCCACCAAACCTCTTACAGATCTCAATTCTTCCCACACTAGTATCCTCTCCTTATAACAATTTGGAGCATACGGTCCAGTTATGTGGCAGTAAAAGTCCTGGGTTTGAGATTCAAACTTGCAGGTGATTGAGTAAGTTCCTATTTCCAGGACCTCACCCTTCCATGCCCTTTCATCCCGCATTAGCACTTCCCCTTGTTCC
>JBDJHY010000007.1:4079232-4098066 GCA_039654485.1 Withania somnifera
CAAATGGGCTTGGGGGCATTGTCCATCTGTTCATTTCCTGGTTATTCGTCTATACCAATATCCATTTGGAATGACGTGGTTGAGAGAGATTCTGAGGCTTCCCCATCAGGTAGCAAGGCAAGTACTGCACAGGTAGCAGCTTCAGCTGCTCTAGCTGACTCAGATTTACATCAATTTGTAAGTTCTTTCTTTTCTTTTATCAACATTTTCACCTCTATTAGGAAATTGGTTTCTCTCACCAACCCAGTGCTGATTTCTCTTGCTTACAAGAGTTTTTTAATTTATTTTTCCTTCAGGTATCTGTTATTCAGTCATGCTCACATGGTATAAACAAGGTGGTGGAGTCTTTACAATTTAAGTTCCCAACTATTGCAAAGTCCCAACTGAAAAACAAGGTGCGGGAGATAGCAGAGTTTATTGATGGTAGATGGCAGGTGATTTTCGACATATATCTCTTTTCTCAGTCTAGTTACTGTTGAGAATAATATTTATTTACATAAAAGAGACCTCTACAATCTGAAGGATATAAGATGAGGCAAAAGATTTCCAGTTTGTAGGATAATCCTTAAAGAATCACATCCAATATTGTGTACCAAATGATTGTAGTTCTGGCTCTTAGGGTTGACTGCAGAGGCATTACGTCCTTGTAAGTTATGATAAAGCTAATAAAATGTTCTAGTTTAATACCCAAGTTAAAAAGTGTAAACAGGAAAATGCATGAGCTTAAACCCTCTTACCTGTTTCTGTGTATCGAAGGTTTAACTAAATTCATATTTTCAGCTTTCATGTTTGGTAGTCCATCAGTTATGTTGGAAATTTGTGAAGGCGTCCCATAGGTTTAGACTTTTTTTTAATCTGTTTTGAAATTTATAAAGGTGTCCAGTTCTAGTTTTCTGTTTCATGCCTCGATCTACAATTGTCTAATCTGCTCTTCTCTAATCCTAGTTAGCTGAAGAATACTGCATTGTTCTGACTTTTGCAGGTTAAAAAAGATGTTCTTGTGAAGCTTGGGCTATCAATATCACCAGGTATGAGCCTCTCATGCATGGCTCTTGTTTCCATGGGACAATCCAACTTTTTTCTCCCTTTTGGATAGGACATCTACAGTGTTCAGACTTTAGTGAAAACATAAATCTGTTCAAAGAGGAAGAAGGTAGCATCTGTTAGTAGCAGCTTTTTTTTTTCCCTTGTTGTAAAGTTTTAACTTTTGATGTCCGACAGAAAAAGGTAGCAGAAGAAAGAACATTGCTACGTTCTTTTCCAAGAGATGTTTGCCACCTTCTGGAAAGACCATCAATCTGCATGAGACATCCCCACAAGCATGCCAGAAAACTTCTTTAGTTCCTATCCAGCCACAGCAAGACTGCACATACAAAAATGAATGAGAATCTTGACTCCATTTAATCTTTTTGGCCCCGTTAGTTTCCGTCTTATTTTCAGTAACTTCTGATATAATCAATGCCTGCTCATGTACACCAGGCTTTGTAACTTTCATAATCTGGTCAAATTTTCGAATTTAAGAAATCAAATATCCTTCACAAAAGGAAGATGACTAGAATGTGTCTTTAGGAATACAGGGAAAGACGCCCGTGCCTCTGGATCTGCATGTTCTTCATGTCTTCTTAATTGAGTTTACTGTATGTATATAACACCTAGTAATCCTATATTACATCGTTATGATTTTCTGTTCTTATGTATCTTGTTTGATCTAGATTTTGCTTTATCTGTTTTATAGTTTTAATGCTTTTGACACTATGGATTATATTGTTTTATAATAGAATTTTATATCATATTCCGTTAATGAATTAATAATAGTAGAGCCATTTTCTGTAAGGCCGTAAAGTATGATTTTCTTTTTTTGCCTAGTATTTATATATCTAGTTTAAAGGTAATTGAGTTGATCTCTTTCCCTATTAGTAGGTGCTTTTCTAGTTGAGGGTAATTTTTAGGTTATCATTTCTTCAATTTTTAATCATATGGTAGAGCTATTCTCTATGACTTTTTTTTCTGGAGTTGATCCCTCTGCCTATAAATAGGTATTCTCTCTTCAATTGTTTTTGTATTATTAGTTCAAATAATATTTTTATATTTTTTTTTTTGTTATCAATAAAGTTATTGATTTGTGACATTACATAATAAAAACATTATTCATTTTTATTAATAAGTTGCATTCATTTAGATCAATCAAATAATCCTTATATTAGATCAGATCAAGTTAATTGTTACAATTAATTTAATGTGATAATATACAAAAGATGCAATCACAATCTACTTGATAATAATAGTATTAGATATGTGAAGATCAACTATTAGCTTAGAGAACAATGTAAATAGAAGATGTTATACCACACACATCCTTGAATAAATCATGGTAAGAGAAGATTTAAATAATCTCCAAAAATACTAATCTGTAACCATCAACACGAGAACAAAATTCAAAATATTAATTTGTATCCAATCCTAAAAGAATTCAATAATCATTCAAGATACTAATATGTACCCATAAGATTTTAACAATTATCTAACCCATTTTTCTAAAACACTAAAATACTACTACTTATTATTTATTCTATCTAAGATTTCAACAATTATCTAAAATACTTCTATTTATTCTATGTGCAGAGTTCGAAAAAAAAAAAGAGCATGACAACTTATTGTACTCAATTTTACTTTATATTTTTGCAAAAAATTATTTTCACAAAATTTTTATGATAAAGATTTTACATGATTGGTCTTAGTCTAACTTATTAATACAATTAATTTAAAAACATTTAACAAAGAAAGATATATCAAAATTCTGACAATCTACAAATATTTTTATGTAAATCCTATATTTTAATAGTTAATTTATAAATATTTTTATATAAATCCTATAATATTTTTAATGTTAGTCAGTAATAATACAAAAATGATATGAATCTCTCCACCAATGCCACCTAAAATCTATTATACCTACTAGATTATACACCACATATTATTAAAGTGGTTAGTTAAAAATCTGGATTTTTACCAAAAATTTAAAAGAAAACATCAACTTTAAGAAATATAAAAGAATAACCAAAAAAAAAAAAACAAAAAAACTACGCACTCTCTCACCAAGGATTGTAGTCATTATTTAAACAAATTGGGTTTGAATTTTAAGTATGATTTTGTTTATGAAATATTTCTCCTTAATTATATTTTATGTAGTGCGAATTTGATTATTTGAGGCTTTGATATAAATATCGAATAAATTAAAAAACAAAGTTAAGAAGGGCCAAAAAAAAAAAAAAAAAAAAACCCAAAAAAACGATAGAAAACACTTCCTTTTTAAATACATCTTACCCAATACAAATTTAAATTAATAAAGATTCAAGAAATCAAAAAACAAAACCAACAATACAATATATTAAAGATTTTTTATAGAGAGCACGTCCTCTTTGATTGCATTTTAGATGATACAAATTTAAATCAAAAGAGCACTTTCTCTTTAATTACATCTTAAACAATATAAATTTAAATTAAAAAAATATTCAATGCATTTAACTAGACGCTGAGTGAGGAAAAAAAAAGTCAATATAGGTTTCTAGTAGAAAATGCTTCCCTCTTATTCAAACACTTAAACACTGACTTTAAATTCAGAAAAAAAAACTCTAACGGATCGTTGGGTATTTGACTAGAATTACATAAGTGTTAGTAATGCAGAGATTAATTATGAAGAAATTAATATATTATTTTATGTATACATTAATTATGAATGGTTTGGTTATTCATGTACAAGTTATTCATATAATTTATTTTGCCTTCTATCCAGAGAAAATGTTTCCCTCTTAATTACCCTCTTACTCAAACACTTAAACACAATTCAGACAAAAAAAAAACTCTAAAGGTTCGTTTGTTATTTGACTAAAATTACATAAGTGTTAGTAATGTATAGATTGATTCTGAAGAAATTAATATATTATTTTATGTATATATTAATTATGAATGGTTTAGATATTCAGGTACAAGTTATTCATGTAATTTATATTGCCTTCTATCCAGCAAAAAATAATATATAGATTTTATCATAACTAATATATGTTTAATTATGTGAATTTTTAAATTACAAATACTGTATTAATTTGATACATAAATAAGTTACCTTCTAACTAGTTGCCAAGCATAATATTAATTCTGCTCTATTTCTTACTTGCATAATTCACTTCAAAATTAGCTTCTAAAACGACTTTTATGTTAAATAAAAAACATATAATTTTTTTTGGTCAAAGAGAACTTAACTAACTTTTAAGTTTGCCATATAAATTGAGATAAAGGGAGTACATCTAATGCCGACATAAATTTGGTTTAATCAAGTTTTAATATGAATATCAAAAATAAAATTTAAACTGTTATATAAATTGAAACAAAAAAAAAATATATTTTGTCGGTATAAATTTGGATTAGTGTCTTCAATGGAAATACTGAGAATAAAATTTTAATTGACATATAAACTGAATCTAAAGTAATTTTACATCTTATGCGGGCATAAATTTGATTAGTTGGATCTCCATTGCAAATATTTTCTTCATCTCATATTAGTTGTTTATTTTTTTTTTATATATGCGTGTTAAGAAATCATAAATATAAAGATAGTTTTACTAATTCACCCCTTAAAGAAACTTCTTTAAAATTTTACAAGAACCAAGTGTGAACACTTTCAAAAAAAATAAGGGTAATAATGAAAATGATAATTAATTAATGTTTTCTTAATTTAAAGGCAATACTACTCCCTTCTTTCAAAATTAGTTGTCGCACTTGAGTTTGACACACCATTAAGATAGTTGTTTTACGTTTTTATCTCTATTAATTGATATTTAGTATTGAGCCTTGAAAAATGGTTTGAGAATACACAATTAATACTAAGGGCAAAACATGTAAATTTTTTTTATTTTTTCTTGATATATCAAAAGTGATAACTATAAATATTTATTTAAGAAAAAAATGACAACTAAAGTTGAACGGACGAAGTAATATGTAACAGATTATTTTTAGTAAGTAACTACGTAATATGGAACGAAGGAAGTATTCTCCGGTTCAACTTTGGTTGTCACTTTTTCCTTCAATAAATGTTCATTTTTAATTATCACTTTTAGTATATCAAGAAAAATAAATTATTTTTTTCATGTTTTATATATACTTTTACGGTCGAGACGAACAAATAGAAGATGTTTGTCATTCTTTCTGGTAGCGGACTTCTGTTTTTTGAATAAATAATTTTTTTTATTGTTTTCTAATTAGAAATTGCCACGTGGCCTTTAGAAATTAATTCCAATCCATTTTTTCTTGTGATTCTAAACTCGGACGCAAATCTTGTCTTTTACCGCTAGATTTCCAACTTGATACCTCAAATTTGATTTTACAAAAAGTATTTATAGAGAAATTTAGTTAAAAAATTTCATATCGAATATAAAACTTCAACAAAGTCTCAACAACAACTCATATTCAAGTTATTCAAGAGATCGACGAGCACAAACTTTCAATAAAAAAAATTCCAAACGGAACAAAGAAATGCATAGTCTCAAATGTACAATGGAAGTCAAGATATTGGAATTCAAATGGTAGATAAATATTTTACAAATAGAATATCGACTTGTATGAAGCAGAAATCAAAAGTCCATTAGAAAGAATGAGAAATATGCTTTATTTATTAGACGATGAGGGTATATATATATATATATATATATATATATATACTTTAAATTGTGAAGAATAACTTAATTTAGATAAACAGTCCAACCTTAATTACTCTGTGTGTGTGATGTCTGTCTGTCTATATATCTATAAGTGTGTCATATAAATTAGGACACTAGGAAAATTTTGTATGTGGACTAGCTCAAGGATTAGAAAATTGGAGGAGAGAGCATAGGCGAAGAAGCAACCAGGTAATTCCCTTATAAATAGTGACTCCCCTCTATTTTTAAGCAACCAACCTTTGTTTTTTCTCTCGGATTCTCAATCTCTGTAACCTGTACCTTCGGAATCATACATCAATATATCGGCCCTGTTTACCATGACTTGGATCTCTTTCTAATTGTTGTTTGTGTTCTTTTTGCTTGATATTTACTCATTCATAACTATTAATTTGAAGTTAAAATCATAACATATGCTTTTAAATTACGTACAAATTCAATTGTACCCAAAATCGGGCAAACACCTAATATCCTATATTACAACATGGTTATGATTTTTTGTTCTCATGTATCCTGTTTGTTTGATCTTGACATTGATTTATCATTTTTATATTTTAATGCTTTTGAGGATATAGATTAGTGTGAATGCGTCTTTATCTTGTTGGAGTTTGGCTACGAATATATTAGCAACTTTATTTTTTTAATGATCTTGTTGTTTGAGTTAATTTTTATATATCTTAATTAAATTCATAAAATACCTGTTTATCTCTAGAAAAATATATTAACAACTTTATTTTCCTGCTCATACTAGTCACTTCAATAAACAATGTAAATGTCACAATATATTATTTCTTATTGCTTATAAACTGTTTTTAATAAATTCAAACGTGCTCTGTTATATGGCCGAACAATATGACTTTTTTTCTAGATATTTATATAAATTTTGAGTTCATCTCTTTGCCTATAAGTAGTTACTTATCTCTTCAATTGTATGATTCTTATTTTAGATAAGGAGATAGATGTTGGAGCGGAGTGACAATATCTGTCCATTGTAGGGAGTTCGATTCTAATTTGTAGGCTAGCATTAGGTGGGCTCGAGGGTGCGGGGGTGAAGCCCCCGCGGTATGGTACATGGTATTTTTGGTAATTGTACCTAGGATTACTTATATATATTCTGTAATTGTAACCTAAAACCATATAATAAGAATACAGTTGCTCATCGCTCCTGAGGACGTATGCAAATTGCCGAACCTCATTAAATTTTGTGTTTATTAGCCCAATCCTTCAACATTATTCTATTGTTAGTTTAAATATAATGTGTATTTCTCTTATTTTTATTTTGTTATCCTTTAAATGGTTGATGCGTGACATTATATAATGATAAAATAATGACACATTAATTTATTCAAATATTATATTTATTAAAATAATGCAGTACGATAAAATATAAGAATTCAAACATCAATCGTAAAATGATTTCTGTACCAGGACTTAAGTAACACTTACTAGTTAAAATAAAATCACAAAATAGAATATGAGATTACGGAAGGTAGGATGTAACAGATTTTATCTTATTTTTATGATATAGGAGACTGTTTTAATAGATTATAGACGCAAAAAAACAAAAAAATCAAATCAAAGTTCCAAAATATAAAGATAAAAACAACAAACTTACACATTGAAAAAACATAAAGTTACACGACTACTAAAAACTACCACTAATGCAAAAGTCTCACGTAAAATACGATAATAGTTGACTACTTACTAACCTTCTATTATAATAAGACGGAAGTTAGAAAATTTCGATAAGGATATATATATTCTTATAGTTTTCTATATATACAGTATAATTTTCTATGAAGAATATTCAACTGACTATGCTCATCATACGTGATTACATGATTGACCCTAATTTTAATAAAATTAAAATTAAATGATCATTATTTGAGATATTCATTGATTTTTTTAAGTATAGGAATTTCTTCTTCTTGTATTTAATGCTCTTTATTATTGGGACCTATATGATGCCTAGGTAACGAAAGAGAATGATTAAGAGAAATTACTAGCTTAGTTGTAATTCAGAAGGATTATAATATAGTGATGAATATTTTTGAATCATTAATTAGCGGGTTTTGTTTAAATTTTGAATACGAAATTGTCTTAATTAAAGAAACGTTGTATCTCCCACCTCCTCCCCTCTCGCCCTCCACTATCTTAATACTGGATTTTTCTGTACAATTTTGAATTTAATCACAAAATTTTAAAAATTTATTTCCACAATTTTTACTTCAAATCACTCATAAAAATACAAAATAATTTTGACTTTTATTCATGTTTAAACCCAAAATTTCAATTTTGAACTTTTTTCCAAATACTATTTTTCTTCTAAATTTCACAATATCTTTTTATCCAAATAATCACTAACTATCATTAAAAGATTAAAGTGATACAAAATGGAGAAAAATTAGTACTACTATTCTGATTTGAAGACTAATATAATTTCAGTATTCAGATATTAGTAAAAAAAAAAAAGGTTTTAATTTTATTATAGTGGACAAATTACTAGTTGGTCAATAATAATAATACTAAAAAAATACAATAAAAAATGGAATCTCTTCATTAATGTCACCTAAAATTTGTATAACTTTTTATACCCACGGGATTATACACCCACTGATTATTAAAGTGAAGAATCCCGGTTTTGTCCAAACATATATTTAAATAAAAGAAACATTAAATTCAAAAATTATAAAAGAATAACCAAAAAAAAAAAAAAAGTATGCACACTCTCACGTGTATAGCATGATCACCGAGGATTGTAAATAATTATTTTGAGATTTAAGGGTTCGAATTTTAAGTATGAATTTTTTTTAGTTGTGTTTTGTAAGGAGTGAATTTAAATTATTCGAGCTTTTAGTATGAATATCGAATGAAAAATTAAAAAATAAGGTTAAGAAGAATTAAAAAAATCAAAGGTATTAAATTATGTTTTGTTAGAAAACGCTTCCTCATTAATTACATTTTACACGAATTTAAATTAGTGAGTTTTTAATATAGTACTAGACCTTGAATGAAAAATAAAAAAGCAGAGCCAATTTGAATTTTTAGTAGAAAATGCTTCCCAAACCAAATTATGTGAGGCAATTACAATTTTAAGATTCAAAACCTGTCTAATTTATATGGTAGGATTAAAATTTTAAGACAAACTTTTAAATTTTTAATTGTAAATTTAGATATAAAAGTTTTAAGTTTTTTTTTAAAAAAAAATTATATATTTAAAAATTACATAAAAAAGTTATAAACTATAATTTGAGTTAGTTCAGTGTCAATGTAAATATCAAGAACAAAAAAATTACTTTTACTACATACCACATAAAGAAATTATGCCTTATGCTAACATAAATTTGGATTAGTACTCTGTGATCTCGAAAAGATTAAGAAAAAATTATGATGTTTGCTAGGTTTGTAGATTGAAAAGTGAAGTCATTGATCACGTGTTTTTTTAGATGCTTTAAAGCTTAAATGGTTTGAAAAATCTATCTTATAAATTAGGCTAATTTTGAAAAAAATAATAAATTTTACTAAATAGTGGAGTGAGATTTTTATTAATGCTTATTACTATCTGAATGAGATCACTTCACACCTCGAGGTGCTTACACCTCTACTGGTGAACTATGCAAGTGACCGTGCAAGATAGCCAACCTTCCTGCAAAATCAATGCGCGCCTCGCCACTGCTTTCAGGTAAATGATTCATTGAACTTGCGAACTTAAGTGTATCGGTATTGCGTAAAATCTGAAAGGCTAAAAATGCATTAAGCTTTAACGGGGAAATTGAGTAACCTGGAGATATTGTGAATAATTTTTTTTTTGACTTTCAAGAATATGAAAGTAATTTAACTACTATTGTTCCTCACACATGTGCACCTGAATATACTACTGACGAATAAATTATTTTGACACAAGATGGTGTTGTTATATTTACAGAAGGAGAGGAACAAGATAATCATTGGAGAGGCAGCTATTGATAGCCTTGGTGACTTACTTCAAGCCTTTAGTGCCCCAATTCAATTTGTTGAAAAGACCATTATTGGTAAAGCACTAGCAATTCGAGCGTAATTGAAAAACTCTAAAGGAAATAGTTGGACAAAAGTGCACATTCTGTCTGCTGCAAAAATGTGGTTGATATGATTCAGAAGACAATTTCAGTCTCATGAGAAATAGAGACTACATGTGGAGATATTTGAAAGCTTATGAGCTTTTTGATGATGTTAAGATCATACATATTCCTAAATCTTTGAATATGTTAGCATAATATATAGCAAAATTTTGATTTCGTTATTAGATAAGGTTGTTTGATTTGCCTCCTTTGTTAGTTGAATTGTTAATGATGCAGCTGCATCTTTTAACACTTTCAAACCTTATTTGCATGAATAAATAAATGAAAAAGTTGACGGCCAAAAAAAATCCCTTATTCAAATATCAAGAACAAAAATTTAATTTTATCACATAAAAAAAAAATACATCTTATGTAGGTATAAATTTAAATTAGTCA
The DNA here is from genome assembly GCA_039654485.1 of Withania somnifera. NCBI lineage: Eukaryota > Viridiplantae > Streptophyta > Magnoliopsida > Solanales > Solanaceae > Withania > Withania somnifera. Next base: position 4,089,437 of record JBDJHY010000007.1, read on the forward strand.
ATTTTCACTAACAATATCAAAAATAATTTCAAGCTTTTTCACATAAATTAAAATGAAAAAAATATATTTTGCAGGTATAAATTAAATTATTGATTTAAATTAAAATAAAAAAATACATTTTATACCTAATTAAATTTAAATTAGTGGCTTTTCCTATACAAATAAGAAATATTAAAAAATCTCAATAAAAAAAAAAAGGAGGACCAAATGACACTTGATGTAATTTTCCTCAACTACAATGTCAATTAATTTAATTTCCATTTGGCTTTTGTCTAACTTTGTGATACTAGTGGTTGTTGAATGTATAGAATGTATGCATTTCATATTATCTCATTAATAATATTAACATAAAAAAAATAGATTATAATAATAATAAAAAAAATAAATGTATGCATTTCATATTATCTCATTAATAATATTAACATAAAAAATAATAGATTATAATAATAATAATAAAAAAATAGATAGTAATAGAAACAAACCTATTCCAACATAGTACTATAACCAATTCTCAAGCAGAACACTATAATTTTTAGTACGGCTAACACAACTACACCCTCTTATTTATTATCCTCCTAACCCGATACATCACCTCCACACTTTTCTATTTAGGGTTATATTTTCGATAAACTATAACAGTTCTATGTCCTTACTAATCCGCTCCTAATATTTTTTCAATCTACCTTTACTACACCTGAAATTATCAATAGCCAACCTTTTGCACCTTCGTACGGGCAATGGCGGAACAACATTTTTCTTAGGAGTTCATCCGAACCCACTTTGACGAAAAATTATAGTATTTTTATATAATTAATTTTTTTTATGTATGTATTATAAATGCCGAATCCTTTTCGAATGATTTGTATGTTTATTTTTTCAAATTCTGAATCCTCTTAGTGAAAATTTTAGCTCTGCCATTCGTATGATTCCATATGTGTCCTTCTGGATCAGATGTCCGAACCACCTAAAAAATATTTATTTTATTAAATTAATTTTTGTTAATTGTATTTTGAAAATATAAATTTGGATAGTGCATATTTTTATAAAATGATAAAAATAATATTGTACAAACAACTAAATTAAATATTTTATTTTTAATAAAATACCAACTCTAAAATTAATATATTTAGCTTTATATATATATTTGTTCCGTTTGTCTTTCTCTACCATTCACTTCTATATATGCAAACAACAGCGTAGAGCGATCATCAACAAGCAAAAATCTCAAAGGCGGAATACTCGAGGTGACTAACAACAATGGCACTCAATGTCAATACAGTGGTAGCGTGCCAATCACACAAAATCTTACCACCATTTTCTTCTTCTTCAATGAGATCTCATCGTGTTTATATGGCTTCAACACTTCATTCACCTTCTTTGTGAGTATTTTTTTTTCTTATTTTTTTTATGAAATTTTAAGCAAATCGGTGTCCGGAAATGTGGTTTTCTTTAATTTTTTTCAATCAAAAGGTTGTGTTTTATTTTTTCCTTTTTTTTCTTCAAAAATTAATGTTTATGATTTTTAGCTTGAAAGGGTTGGGTGCATTTTCTTTTTCAATAAGAATAAGCAGTTCGATTTACTAAAACTCCTGTTATACGTGAGCTGGGCCTGAAAAGGTTTGGAGCACTAAGTGTATATTGTTTGAACCCGTGACCTTAATGGTCAGATGGTACCAACTTTACATTGGGTGCATTTGATCGGAAGGAAAAAGAATGCTTTTTTTTAAAAAAAAAATTCTATGAAAGGGGTATCTCGAAAAATGCTTTTCTTTAATTTTTTCATTTTCTTCTGATTATACGGGAATTGGGCTCAGTTTCGTTTATGTTTTCTTTCAAGGACTAGTGTTTATGATTTCAGTTTTAGCTACATTGGGTGTATTTGGTGCACTGAAGCTCCTGCTATGTATGTGGGGGCCAGGGGAAGTTGGAGCACAAGGGTCTATTGTAGCATTTATGCTAGAGGTTGTTTTCATGGCTTCAACCCCCTAATGCTAAATATGTGATCTCTTGGTCATATGGTTGCAAATTTTTCATATGAAGGAAAACTGTTTATATCTCCCAATGTGGTTTGATTCACTAGGAAGTGCGTTGGTTTTGTTTTTTTTTCAAGAATTAGTGTTTATGACTTGATTTTTAGCTACATTGGGTGAATTTCATATGAAGGAAAAATGTTTGTATCATGGAAAATGGGTATCTCCCAAGGTGGTTTGTTTTCCTTTCTTGTGATTCTTTGGGAAGTGAGTCGGTTTCGTTTTGGGTTATTATTGTTTTGTTGTTTCAAGAACTAGTGTTTATGGTTTGAGTTTTAGGTACATTGGGTGCATTTTCATATGACGGAAAAAATTTATGTATCATAGAAAATATTTTGGTTACCCAGGTATTGGAAAATGATTTCTTTAGGAAAAATCTTGAGCCGAGCATCTATTAGAAACAAACTCTCTAGGTAGAAGTAAGACTACATGCAAACCACCGTTGTTGATTTTATTAAGATAAATAGTTTTGCGTTGTACCAAAATGCATGTTTCTGGTGTGTGTTTGTGATCATAATCTTTGTTTTCTTGTGCCTACTAATTGGATTGGTGAATGGTGGTTGGTGCTTAGGAAAATCTTATGAAGAAAAATTTAGAATAAAACTTGACCTTTTTCTATGAGTCTTGTTCTGCCTTATGTGTTGCTTAGTTTGTTACATCGCCAACTTTTTCCTAAATTGAGAAATGGTATATTGTTCTGCTTTATGTGTTGTTTAGTTTGTTACATGGAAGCTATCTTGCAATTTTTCTTCTTTTGTTTTCGTCTAATTGTTAATGGCATCGTTAGTTTCTAGGAATTTCCTGGTTAAATCTACGATTTTGTTTCACTGTCCTTAAATATGTGGTTGAGAATTAAGTCTTATCATGGTGTGTCAATTTTTGTTTATTAGTCAATGTTTCCTACTATAGTCATGTGCACTTTTCTTTTCTTGTTTGCAAGTGTGTAGTTTCTTATAAATAGCTGTTTGGTACAGCTCAGCTTCTTTGCTTGTTATGGAATTGGTTGGCACTTATACCTTCTGTATTTCTGTTGTTAAAACCTAACTTAAAATTTCTGCTCACTTAGATAAGCTAATACAAATTTATAGGTGATTGTGCTTAGTCCTCTTTTTTGATGATGTAGGATTGCACACTTACAATCTCATTGATCATTCTTCAAATATCTATATCTTGCTTTCTACAAATATACGAGATAAAATTTCTAGGGTAATAATAAGCAAAACGAACCATATGCGTGACAAAGTTAGCTCCTATAAGAAAAGTACAAGTTAATTGAGACTAGACGAGATCTAGTGCCTACTAGGAGATAATTCAGACATCTAGATTCAGTCTTCCAATGTTCGGATGGACTAAAAATATATAGGCTCGATCTTCCAATTCATATATTTCTCTCTTTACAAATATATGCCCCTGTTATTCATCACAGAAAATATAATGCTTTCAGTTTGACCTCTATCTTACTATATTTATGGCCTTGCTCCTTAACTGGATTTGAGTTGTGACTTTTATGTTATCGCTCATGAGGTCTTCCAAGTGAATAGAATTGAACCTATATCTGTTTCTGGCTTTTTCTAATTGCAGGGAAGTTGGGAATGCAAAGAAACCATTCACTCCTCCGCGAGAGGTGCATGTTCAAGTGACTCATTCCATGCCACCAGAAAAGATTGAAATTTTTGATTCTCTGCGTGATTGGGCTGCACAGAGTCTCTTGGTGCACTTAAAGCCTGTTGAGAAATGTTGGCAGCCAAGTGATTTTCTTCCTGATCCTGCCTCCGTGGGATTTGATGAGCAGGTCAAGGAGCTAAGGGAAAGGTGTAAGGAAATTCCTGACGACTACTTTGTTGTCTTAGTCGGAGATATGATCACAGAGGAGGCCCTTCCAACTTATCAGACCATGATAAACACCTTAGATGGTGTTCGTGACGAAACTGGTGCCAGCCTCACTCCCTGGGCTATTTGGACTAGGGCCTGGACAGCTGAGGAAAATAGGCATGGTGATCTTCTCAACAAATATCTTTATCTTTCTGGAAGAGTTGATATGAAGCAAATTGAAAAGACAATCCAGTACCTAATTGGTTCTGGGATGGTAAGATTTTTACTGGACCTAATGTTATCATATAAATGATATAATGTGTATTAGTTTACAGGATTAAATTCCAAAGTGTTCACGTGGAGTCTAAATCATTTGCATGCTAAAAAAATTGGTTTGCTGAGGTTTATAACGAAACAAGTCAGCTTTGAGCAAGTGTTTCTGTGTGTGGTGTCTGTCTGTCCATCTGCTTGTTGCATATTCCAGGCTGCTATAAGCTCTCTGATTTTTCTCCAAACTTGGTTAGTTCGTATGTTCAATTATGAAAACATTCTAATCGTATAATTTGCATGCACACCTCCTGATTATCAAGCCTCTTTCTTTTTCCTGGAAGAGGGAACAAACATCAAAGTTTTCGTAAACCAATGCTGCTAAGTTTCATTTACTGCTAGATTGTGTAATGCATTTCTTATTGGACTCTTTCTGTACTTCAGTCTACATTATTTCTTCATTTTCTTGTATATGATACTGTACTTGGCCTCATTAATTAAACTGCACTGTTTGTTGACGTACTAGTAGCAAACTAAATACAGTGACACTTTCGGTATTTAAGGTCTGCTAGGTTGTAGTTTTGCTTACCTAGCCCATTGTATTCATCGTCTACTTTATATAGAGTTGTAATGCAACTACAACATACTATCCTTGCATCAGCTTTGGTGCTGCATTTTGAGGTTACATTAGCTACATCTTTATAATGCCATTCATTGTAATGAGAAATGTTGAGATTGAAAATCATCTTGCTCAATTTGGTTTGTACTTCACGCACTCTTATATTTCCAGGATCCTCGTACAGAAAACAACCCCTATCTAGGTTTTGTCTACACCTCTTTCCAAGAAAGGGCTACCTTTGTTTCACATGGAAACACAGCTAGGCTCGCCAAGGAGCATGGGGATATGAAATTAGCACAAATATGTGGTTCAATTGCTGCAGATGAGAAGCGTCATGAAACTGCATATACCAAGATCGTTGAGAAGCTACTTGAGGTTGACCCTGATGGTGCCATATTGGCTATTGGTGACATGATGAAGAAAAAAATCTCAATGCCCGCTCATCTGATGTATGATGGCAAGGACTACAACCTCTTTGAACACTTTTCTGCTGTAGCACAACGGCTTGGTGTATACACAGCCAAAGACTATGCAGATATTCTGGAATTCCTGGTGGCGAGATGGAAAGTGGAAAAATTGACCGGTCTTTCAAGTGAAGGACGCAAATCACAAGATTATGTATGTGGATTGGCTCCGCGGATTAGAAAATTGGAGGAGAGAGCACAGGAAAGGGCAAAGCAGCAAAGTCCCGTTCCTTTCAGCTGGGTTTTTGATAAAGAGATTAAGATATGAATGCACTGGTATTGTAAGGCAACGTAATATTTCTTTCTGATCATTAAATTTACCAGAGATGTATGTTAATAAACTTTAGGGTATGATATGAAGTCTGTGAAGGGGAGTTAAAAGCTACTTCACAGAGAGTCCTGGTTTTTCTTTTCGCAATTGTGTTTAGGCCATTTTATATGACTTATTAGATGGATGAATCTAGGATATAAAACTCTTGAAAAAGGTACTTCGGTACACTAAGTTTCTATTATGCGTAGGGCTCCGGGAAGGGTCGATTAAATCAACGGAAAAGGGGCGGCTCAAAATGTCCTTACATATCATAAACCCAAAAGAATGCCCTCCTAGTCCTGCTTATTAGATAAAAAATATCCTCAATGTTTATTTTAAGCACCTTTATTAACAGAAAATAACATGGAATGGTGAGTCATTTAATGAACAAGTGACTTCATCTTATTGACATATTGATCACACCAACTATATACTAGCTAAAAGATAAAAGCTCATGCAAAAAAAAAAGGGGGTGGGTTCCTACTTCCAAGTTGTAACGCTAGATAATATTGCGAGAAACTGATGCATATAATCATAGCAAACTATGAATGTGCCATCAAAATTCAAAAACAAGTTTTACAGAGTGATGGTTAGACCAATTATATTATATGGAACAAAGTGTTTGTCAGTTAAAAACTCTCACTTTCAGAAGATGGAAATTGCAGTAAAGATGTTGTGGTAACTGTCTTCATTCGTATCACTAACTAAAAGTGTCATCAGAGATGAAATTCTTGAATGTCTTTAACGCCGAATAAATGATCAACATTACTGCAACTGCAACTAGAATTGTCCCCATTCCTTCAACTATGAATGTTTTTCACTTTTCGATGTTGGCACGCCAGGAGAAACAGGAGGAGTGAAGATAACTAGAACAAGGAAGTGACCTTGGGAAACAAAGTTGTGAGAGTTCAGGCATGTGAAGAGGAAATGCACGAATACCCCTATTTAGAGGTATGATAGGTTGGCTATTGATTGTTTTAGTAGAGGCAGAGATAGGCTGAAAGAGTATTGGGGAGATATGATTTGATTGGACATAATATAGTTACAGCTTACCGAGGACATGACCTCAGATAGAAGATCGTGGAATAAACATATTAGGGCAAAATGCTAATAGACAATAAAGCGTTGTTTGTCTTACCTTTCCATACTAGTAGTCATAGTACTTCTTCTGTAGTTTCTTATTCTTCGATTTCTGTTACTCTCTACTATCTTTTGTACTTCGATTAAAGCACTATTTTTCTTTAGTTACTGTTCTTTTTTTTCTTCTTTAGAATGCGTTGTCATGTTTTCTTAGTATTTTGCTGTGATTTCTTCACCTCTATTATTTCTTTGTTGATATGCTTGTGTATACTTTTTTTTGAGTCACAGCTCTATTATACAATTGTACATTAAATTTTCTTGAAACCCTGAGCTTTTATGTGCCAACTTATTTTGCAGGAATATCCTAGTCAATTCCTTTGAGCCTTTTTAACATTTTCATTTAACAATCACATTACAAGTTTTTTTTCCTTTTTGTGACTGAACTCTTTTAATGCCCTGATTTTCTTGAGCACTTGAAGTTCTTGAGCCTAAGTATGAGGAACAAAATGAGAATAATGTATTGTGGAATAGATAGTGAAAAAGAGAAGTATGCATCATTAAAGTTTCTTGTGAAAAAAATAAGTTGAAGAGCAAAATGAAGTATTGAAAAGAAAAATGAAGGAAAAAGATTAGATTCTAGTCATTCATTATCCATATTATATCCTACCTTCAACCAAAAACCTACATTACATTCTTGTGTGTCCTAAATGATGTTGAGCAAGGCGAACCTATATTAGTGGCAATTTCAAAAAGAAAAAGATGTAACTTACATAAATTTCACCATTTTAGAGTCTAATTATATTTTATTTCAAAAGTTTCAAAAATTATCATCTCCGAATTTTTTGAGTCGGTGATGTTGTCGAATGCATATGTGATATATATTATCAAGATAAAGTGATACATTGGGTCACATGTATCTGTGATACCATAGAGAGAATTTCTTTTAGACGGCTGTCAACTAGTATGTATCAATTCCAATATCCAAGTATCATATGCATGGAGCCGCGTGTTTTTGTGATTCAAAGATGAAGAAGAAAGTGAGAATGTATCTGATACTTCATAAATCAGATGTATCAGCATAGTGACAAAACGGTTGCCAAAATATATGTATCAACTTCAATATCCAACTATCAGATACATGGAATTGATGTATCTGTCAACTTTTCTATGGATCTAAATGTCATTTGATGGATTTATTTATTCAAGTATCTAAATATCTAAGTATCAGCTCTAATTATCGAAGACCTAATGTATCTGAAATTTTCTATTGATCTAAATATCCAAGTACCAGCTCTAAATACAAGTATGAGATACATAAAATGATCGCCAACGATGCAGGTCTCGAAACCGGTGGAGAAGTAGCTGGTCATGGACCACTCATTGGTGGAGGAAGATAAGCCACATATGGTGGTGAAGTAGAAGCTGGAGAGGATACAGGAGGTGAACTTACTTCAGGTGGTGGAGATGAAGTTGTCGACAATGAAGAAGTTGTCGGAGGTGGAGAACTGATAGGTGTAGGAGTAGTAGGTGTTGGTGGTGCTGGACTGAAGTGGGATATAATCTATCATAAAAGTAATGGAGTGAAAATTAAAAAATTGTGATGAACCGTAACTCTTACAAACTAATGGGATGAGAAGTAAATATGGTAAGGAAATTTGTGTACTTATGTAATTTTTTTCAAGAAAAAGTATAGGGGAACTTAGATAACCAACAATCCTAATTAAAAAACTAGTCGAATTTGTCATTTGTTGTCTAATTAAATCGTCCATGTTATTTAACCCATCTCCTTTATTTTTAACAGACCCATGCTATAACCCAAACCCTAATCTTCTTCCTTTTCTATCTCTCCGGCCTCTTTTTTTTTTCTCAATTTCAAATCTACGTTAAGATCTGTCATCTTAACAGAAATTGCTTCAAAATTTGAAATCTAGGAATTTTTAAGAGTGTGTTTATCAACAGAAAATTGTACTACTTTTCTAGAAAAGTATTCTAAGAAAATTAGAAATATAGATAACATGTTCAAAATTCGTTTTTTCCAAGGAAAACAG